>JAPKLY010000754.1:7086-156400 GCA_026898435.1 Prunella vulgaris | reverse complement strand
GAAGGTCAGCTGAGGTGCTAGATATCAGCTGATGTCAGATCAGCTGATGTCAGACCAGCTGAGGTGCCGAAATTAGACGAGGACAAAATCAGCAGAGGAGCACCCAGATCAGCTGAGACACATTCAGGACAGCTATGACTCAACATACCAGCTGAGCCATGAACATATCAGACGAGGACCACCAACAGCAACTGAGGTCGTCTGAAGTTGTTGCATAGAAGATTTATTTATAGAAAGTCAATCATGTCAAGGGGACAAGATCACAGCAACATGATTTCCAGAATCATAGGCAATCAATCAAGTTAAATTAGATTGAAGATCAAAGCCAAGATGGAAAGATATCAATCTAGAGATCAAGAATCAATCAAGCCAAGATGGAAAGATATCAACTTGGAGATCAAGAATCAATCAATCATTCTGATTGATTGATTACATATTTATAGGGATTTCAAATCCTAGTCAACTCTAATGGCTAGTTTTTTATACCTATAAATATGAGTACAAGAGAGAAAAATAACATCGATCCTACACGCGATTACACTAGCAGATAGGCTGCACTTTTTCCTCTATACACAAACACACCCATTATACTTTATTATTCATTTGTGAGACTTTGTAGAAGTCGATCAGTTAGTTTCAAGGTTGTTTGCACTAACAAGAGTTGTAAGAGAGATTTCTCTTGAAAGTTGTAAGGGAGTAAGTAAGTGAGTAAGAGAGCCCCTCAACTCCAAGTTGGATTGAGGAGAGTGGATGTAGGACAGTTGGTCCGAACCACTATAAATCTTGTGTTTTTATTTACCTTATTTAATTGCTCCAACTTGCTGCACTAAAGAAATAAAATGTTTTTCTAATTAAAAAGGATTTAACTAAAAACGTTTCCGCACACAAAATCATTGCGCACTCAGTTGATTGTAAAGTCAGCTGTTTTCAAAACAAGAAGACTCAAAGTCTTCTTTAGGGACCAACAGTTTCTGAGGAGAAACTTTTGGTGGTCTACTGAACAGATCCTGTTTCTGAAAATTGCATATCATGGCATCCGGTTCTAAACGTCTCGAGGGCAATCTTCCTGAATTCTCTGTTGACAATTATGACTATTGGAAATTTAGGGTACTTGCACATCTATATTCCATCCATGATCAGATGCCTTTGGTGATTGAGCAAGGTCCGATCAAATTCATGAGGAATCTTCAGACGACCTGGCCCGTTGCTGGCAATGTTCCTATTCCAGCTGCCGGAGATGAAGAAGTGGAGAGGTCCGCGCTTAATTCTGATCAGATTAAGCAAATCGGACTGGATAATGTTGCTAAGAACATCATACTCCACACTATTTCTTATGAGAATTCGGTCAGGCTCATGCACCTGAGGACAGCTAAGGAGATCTGGGATACCTTGAGGGAGATGAGTGAGGGATCAGAAAAGATCAAGGAGAACAAGAGAGATCTTGTTATCAGAAAGTTTGAGGCCTTCAGGATGTTAGAGGGAGAGTCCATCGATCAGATGGAAGCCCGGTTCATTAAGATGATGAACGAGCTAGCAACCCTTGGGAAGGAGTTTCCCAAGAGGGAGGTGTCTTCTAAAATCCTAAACTGTCTCCCTGAAAGATGGGACACAGGAGTAATCTTGTTGAAAAACACTCAGGATCTTACAAACATTACTTACTCTCACCTATTCTCAGAGTTAAAGGCTCTGGAATTCGACCTCGATAAGAGGAAGAAGATGGGTGTTGTCAGTGAGGAAGTTAGTGAGGAGAAGACTTCTGAAAAGGAAAAGAGCGTGGCTCTTAAAGCTACTCCTGAGCCTGAGGCTGGATCTGGCTCTAAGTCTCTGAAGGACATGAACAAGGATGAGCTAGCCTTGGAATACAGCCTGATGGCACGGCGTTTCGAGAAACTGAACTCTCTATTCGGAAGGTACAAGAAATTCTATACTGACAGCCGTGATCGCAGGTACTCCAGCCCCAGGAGATCAAGCCACCGAAGAGAAGAAAGGAGGGGTTCAGATTCCCAGAAGGATCGCAATGAGCCTGAGCGGCGAAGAGATGAGAAGAGAAGGGATGATGAGCCCAGAAGAGTCAGCTCCAAACCTGAACGATCATCAGGGAGCAGAAGGGAGTCATCAGATAAAAGGTACACTGACAAGAAGTTTGCTTTTGATATAGATCAGTGCTACCACTGCAAGAAGACCAGAAATTATCAGTATGATTGTCCGGAGCTCAGTGCTTGTGAGCGAGAGGATCGGAGAGCCAAGAGAGAGCTCAGGGCATCAGACCGGAGAGCATTGATTGTTGAGGATTCCTCAGATTCAGATGGCCCAGGATACCGGTCCCTTGAACTCTTCTCCGATGAGGAGTATGATGACCTCTACCAGATGGCAGATGATGAGGTATGTTCTTCTGTCTCTTCTCCTGATCACGCACCTGAGCTTAGCTCAGATTCAGCAGGAGAACTCGACCTTCAGCTCGCCCTAGAGCAATTGATGGTTGACTTTTCAAGGCTGCAGGAGACTCATACTCACACAGTGGATGTGAATGCACAACTGAGTGGGGAGACCGATCGGTTAACTGAGTCTCTCAGAGTAAGAGATACTGAAAAAGCCCTCAGATTAGTACATCTTCAGGAAGAGCTGCTTCATGCTCAGAACAAGCATGAGGAAGCTCCACTGGAGGTAGAAAGACTAAAGGGTGAAATCAGCTCACTGATTGAGACTCGTGATACTGATGTGTTCCTTGCTCAGGAACAGCTGATGATTGAGCAAATTTCTCTAAGAGTAATGTTCGAAACTGAGTGGCAAGCTCACCTTTGTGCTGAGCAAACTGCTTGGGATCTTGAGCTGATCTCAAAAGAGAAAGCTCATGAAGAGTTGGTGCTTCAGTACACCACTGAAATTGAGGCCCTGAAAGAAACAAATGGGCATCTTGAGGTTAAGCTGAAGAAGTTATACACATCTACCCAAGTGGTTGATGAGTTAACTAGTTTCTCTCAGCTGACTGATGGTGCTAAAGCTGGGTTAGGCTATGATGCCTCAAAAGACCCAAAGGGCAAAAAGAAGAGAGGTGCTTGAGGGAGCAACTCTCAGAAGAAGTTTGTACCTGCCCTAACTGATGGCAAGAGCTCAAGGGTTGCTCATCAGGATAAAGACAAAGGGAAGGAGAAAATGCCTGCTGAACCTGTCAGGCAAAGGACTGAGGAACCAAGACCAAAACCTAAGGGAAAGGTCAAGGCTTCTCATCCTGAGTCGAGGAAGTCAGATCGAGGGAACTCCAAGACTCAACCTAGGAATCCTCAAACTGGAAAGAATTCTGCCCCTAGCACTTCTCAGGCTCAGCCCAGGAATGCTCAGGGTGGAAGGAACTCCAGTCAGAGGAGGCCTCAGGTAAGGCCAAGGACTACTGAGGTCCAGACTCCTCAGACAGGGCACAAAGCCCATCAGGAGCGTCCTAATCCTCAAAGGAGACGGACAAACCAGGTGGCCTCTGAAAGACAACGGAGACCTGACTCCAGTAACACTCAGGCCAGACCTCAAGTGCCAAGAGGTCAGGCCCGAGCTGCTCCTTCTTGGGATCAAACTCAGCCCAATGCACCCAGGCCAAGGAGGAACAGGAGGCCCGCCCCCAGGAATCAATCCAGGGCTCCTGAGACTCAGGCCGACACCCATACACCCTCAACTTCCTAGGCACACAGGAAGAAGAGAACTGTGTATGTTGATATTTCTGGGAGACAGATTTACACTTCTGATGCTATCAGAATTATCAGACAGATCTGGATCCCGAAGGGTATGGCTGACTCAGTAGGACCCAATACTAGATGGGTACCTAAGGCCTGATTCTTTTCAGGTCGCTGCGGGCTACAAGAAGAGAAAGGAGGATCTGATGAAGGACTGGTACTTGGACTCAGGTTGTTCCAGGCACATGACCAGATTTCGTGATCTCCTTCAGGATTATGTAGCTCAGGAAGGCCCGCAGGTAACCTTTGGTGATAACTCTAAAGGTTTCACCAGAGGATTCGGAACCCTTGTTATTGGCTCTGTCCGTGTACTAAATGTATCGTATGTTGAGGGACTGAGACATAACTTACTCTCTGTTAGTCAGTTTTGTGACCGAGGATATAGTGTAGAATTTACATCTAACATGTGTCTTGTGAAGGACAAATCTACAGTGCAGGTTCTGATTACTGGTGTCAGGAGGGGCAATGTATATTTTGCTGACTTTAAGAACAGTCCTCCTGAAACTTGTTTGGTCGCTAAGAGCTCCTCTGAGCTCAGTTGGCTTTGGCATAAGCGCCTGAGTCACTTAAACTTCAAGATTATTAACAAAATTTCTAGACTTTCCCTTGTAGATGGTCTACCTAATGAAGTTTTTAGCAAAGACCACGTGTGCGGAGCATGTCAGGAAGGCAAGCAAACCAAAGCATCATTCAAGGTGAAGGAAGCCTTCTCCACTGACAGAGTGCTTCAGCTCCTGCACATGGATCTCTTTGGTCCAGTTACTCCTGTCAGCATAAACGGTCAAGCTTCCAGAGTTACTCAAGCAATTGAGTACTGAACAGGGTCAAAGCATAGTCAAGATCCGATCAGATCGAGGAACAGAGTTTATCAACTCTATTATAACTGACTTTTGTACTAACCATGGTATAGTTCATGAGACTTCTGCAGCCTGGACCCCTCAGCAGAATGGGGTAGCTGAGAGAAGAAATCAGACCCTGAAGGAAGCTGCCAGGACCATGTTGGCTGAGTCAGGACTGCCCAAGAAGTACTGGGCTGAAGCAATCAACACTGCTTGCTACACTCAGAACCGATCTATGCTGAACAAACAACATGCTCAGACACCTTATGAAACTTGGAACAAGAGGAAGCCTCGCATCTCCTATTTCCATATTTTTGGGTGTAAGTGTTTCATCCTAACAATGGGAATGACCAACTGAAAGCCTTTGATAGCAAATCTGATGAGGGATGAGGGAGTTTTCTTAGGATACTCCTCAGTCAGTAAAGCCTTCAGGGTGTATAACTGTCGGACCCTTTGTGTGGAGGAAACACCTCATGTTGTGTTTGATGAGACTGCATCAGTGCATAGGAAACAGGTTCCGAGTCCTGACACTGAGGGGGTTACTAAGAGGATAACGAGACTGAGTCTGAAGAATCCTGAATTCAAGATCAAACTTGTCAGAACTCCCAAAGGATGGGATGATGATGATGAAGATCAGGATGGACCTCAGGCCAACCCTCAGCAAGCCCCAGCCTCGGAAAATGTTGAGTCTCAGACGGAGGGAGAGACTCAACCTGAGGTACGTACTGTCGGTGATAATGCTTTTGCACCTGAGACAGTTACTGAGTCCAACACTGTAGGGGGAAACAATTTCTTTGATGTTGGTCAACCCTCAGGAAATGACTCAGTATCCCATGTTCTTGCTCGTTCAACTTCTTTGCCTGTCATTGTCGAGACTAATGTTTCAGGTTCAGGCGAGAGAACGTCAGCAGCTCCCAGTGCTCCCGTCAGCAGGAGGCGGTGGCTAGATGATCACTCATTGGCTGATATCATTGGTGATATCAATGAGGGGGTCAGGACGAGATTGTCCTTTGGTGAGAGCGCTATGTTTTGTTGTTTCCTGAGTGATCAGGAACCTTAGAGCATAGAAGAAGCTCTTGCTGATCCCAACTGGATCCTATCCATGCAGGATGAGCTCAGTTAGTTTGAGCGGAATCAGGTTTGGGAGTTAGTTGAGAGACCTAGGCGTCAACATGTTATTGGCACAAAGTGGGTCTTTAAGAACAAGAGGGATGAAAAGAATGTTGTTATCAGGAATAAAGCCAGACTAGTGGCAAAGGGTTACTCTCAGGCCGAGGTTATCGACTATGATGAGACCTTTGCTCCGGTCGCAAGATTGGAAGCAATCAGGTTGTTTCTGGCATATGCAACATTCAAGAAATTCAAAGTGTATCAGATGGACGTAAAGAGTGCCTTTCTGAATGGTGTACTGAACGAAGAGGTTTATGTTGAACAACCTCCAGGGTTCAAAATTGGTGACAAGGTATATCATCTGAAGAAAGCTCTTTATGGCCTGAAGCAAGCTCCGAGAGCTTGGTATGATACACTATCCCAATTCCTGATAGACCACGGGTTCGTGAAAGGAACAGTGGACAGGACCCTCTTCCGAATTTCCGAAGGGGAGGACATTCTCTTGGTTCAGATTTATGTGGATGACATAATATTTGGATCTCCTAATCTGAAACTTTGTGAGAAATTCTCCAAACTGATGACTTGGAAATTTGAGATGTCAATGATGGGAGAAATGAATTTCTTTCTGGGTCTCCAAATCAGGCAAACTGACTCCTGAATCTTCATAAATCAGTCCAAATATGCGAGGGATTTGATTCAGAAATTCGGAGTTCAGTCCAGCAGAGTCTCACGTATTCCCATGAACACAAATAAGAAGCTGGACCCTGACAAAGAAGGAGCCTCAGTAAATCAAACTGAATATAGGGCACTGATAGGATCCTTATTGTATCTGACTGCTAGTCGTCCTGACATCACTTATGCATTTGGAGTCTGTGCAAGGTATCAGTCTGATCCAAAGAAGAGTCATCTAGAGAGTGCCAAAAAGATACTAAAATACCTAAGAGGTACAGTAAATCTAGGACTTTGGTATCCCTCTGATGACAACTTAGAACTGACTGGCTAGTCAGATGCAGATTATGGAGGCTGTAGGCTTGATAGAAAATCAACTACAGGCACATGTCAGTTTCTAGGGAGTAAGCTGATCTCTTGGTTTTCTAAGAAGCAAACCAGTGTTGCAACGTCTACTACTGAGGCTGAGTATATGGCGGCAGGCAGTTGTTGTTCTCAGCTTCTTTGGCTGAAACAACAACTGAGAGACTACCAAATAGAGGCCACTGAAGTCCCAATTTATTGTGACAATAATAGTGCCATTGCCATATCCCAAAACCCAGTCTTACACACAAGGTGTAAGCATGTAGACATCAGGCATCACTTTATCAGAGATCATGTTGAGAAGAAGGACATCAGGATGGAGAGAGTCCCTACTGAAAAACAGAGAGCTGACATTCTGACTAAGGCTTTACCTGAAACCAGATTTGTTGAGTTATCAGTAGAGTTAGGACTCCTTGACCCAGGCTTAGGTGATTCAGTCTGAATCTCTAATCAGAATGCACATGGTCAGGGGGAATGATCAACTATGACTCAGATTGAAGGAATCTCAGAGAGAATGTGAATAGTTGTAGGGGGAACATTCAGCTGAAAAGGGTAATCAGTATAGACTGACTAAGTTTCAGGACACTGAACTCAGGGCTTGTCACCCTGATAGACCAATAAGTGGTATCAACAAGTGGTATCAGTCAGAATACAAATCTGACTGACTGGTATGTTTCCTGATTTTTATCTAGTCATCTTATCTTACTTGCATCATCCTTGATACTGTTTGTCGTATTGTCAAATCAATTTAATTTGTCAAATAATCCCAGCCATTCATTTAATATTCGGTTATTATTTAATGCAATTTATTTGAATTAAATACGGACATGCTCTAATGTGCATTTAATGCACTGTGGGCGGGAACAGTTTTCGATAAAGTTTGACCAATTACTTTTGAAAACCAAAAAGGCTCCATGCATTTCACTTTTTAATCTTGACTATTGAATCTCATAAGTCATTATTTTCTGAGCCATCCGATTAAAACTGAAATTTAGTATAAATAAGGGAAGTGATTATCATTGCAACCTTTATGCACCCAAATCTTTCCTATTTTATTTTCTCTGAAACTCATTTTTCTTCAAATCTCCAACTTAATCCATGGCGTCTCCTTCGGCGGATTCATTCTTTGGGAATATCTTCCATCTCAAGAATGAGATCCACTACGAGCCCTTTGGGGATTTTTCTTCTAACCACCCCGATATCTTGCCTGTGCGAGAATTAAATGAAAATGCAGGTCTTCTGTAGTTTATCACAGCAAAACCCCAGAGACTCCATCCAAGACTTGTTGCTGCTTTCTACCTCAAGATGGCGCAGAACAAGGATTCCCAGGAGTGGGAGACTTGCATTCCATTGTCTTCCTGTGTGAAGGGTAAGGATGGAGAAGAGGAAATGACCAGGAGGTGGGTCACTCTCAACATCAGGGAGAAGACTAAGGAGGTTTTTAATCTTCCCCGCTCTGGACGAAGCCCGGTTGATTACGGGTTTGGGAACGAGAAGGATTTTCTCCAGTCTCTCTGCGATGGAGATGTCGTTCTTGGGTCGGGTCTCAACAAATCAGTCCTGAGACCTGAGAATCATCACTTCTTCGACCTGACAAGTCAGGGAGTGATGGGGATTGCCGGAGGATTGGAACAGATCTCCAGACCGAAGCTTTATACGATGATGGCAATCTCTGACGCCTCAGTGCACAATTTTCACTGGGAGGATTACTTCCTCCAATTGCTGGTAGCTGAGACCAACAAAATCAAGTACTCGCCGGAGGGCCAGGCGACGTTCGAGGCCAAAATGCACTTTGGCACCAAGATCTCACTGATTTTGGAAACCCTGGATCTCGGTGATGTGGATCAGGCCCAATCACTCGAGATTCCAGCGAAAATTGATCTCTTCAGAGCATACTCCGGTGAAGCTAGCACCAAGAGAAGACCAAGGACTCAGAAGAAGAAGGCTTAGACGAGCACGACTGGGAGAGTCAAGGCTCAGGCGGGCAAATCTTCAGAGTCTGATATCTTGAAGCCAGCGGAGGACAAGCCCAAGCCCTCTGGACCCAAGCAACAGAAACTGAAATTTTTATATCCGGGGTCAGAGGAGCGAGAGAAAAAGCTCGTGGAAGAGCGAGAGAAAAAGCTTGTGGAAGAGCAAGCTGCTGAAGAAATGATTCAGCACGAACATCCTGAAAGGGAATCAGCTCAGACCGCTTTTGACGTTGCTCCCATTACTTCTATTCCAGACGTTGCATCCCCTGATCCCGATCAACTGATTCTCAACATCGCCTCAACCTATCAGAGTTTGGAGAAGGATCAGGAGGAACCTGCTCAGGAAGGAGGAGCAGGAGGCTGCTGAACCAGTTCAGGCTGAAGCCCCATGGCCATTCCCTGCGCCTGATGAGAACACAATACCTGATTTCGAGATTGTGGCAAGGGGAACTGTTTTGGATATGGTGGAGAAGAGGTTTCCTAATCTCTCAGACGCTCAGAAGGAGCCAGTTGTGCAACTTCGCACTTACGCCATGATCAGGAATGCCACTTGGCCTGAATTGAGTCAGCTCGGGGAGTCGAGAGGATGGGAGAAAATGGCTGAAACTGAAGCTGCTCTCTTTGATCACTTCAACGTGAATTCCTTACATCACCTGATCAAGATGGTAGACTTCATCAGAACTGTTAGATGCATCTACCCCGAGCCAGAGCCTGAAAGAGTTGAAGAGGAGAAGGAAGCTGAAAAGGATGTTGTTATGATTACTGATGATGATCAGCAAGGTGGCACTGAAGGAGTCAGTGCACTGGCCGATGAAGCAATCCTGGGACCCGGGACTACGGAGGCTTCAGGAGAGGGTCCAACAGGTCTGGTCCGAGTCAGAGGAAAATGGATCACCCCTAAATTGCTTTATGTTCAGAACTCCTCACGAGCTCTTGCCAATCTTCACAGAAGGGTAATCCTCATCGAGAGAAAAACAAGCAGGGTTGGTTCAAATTCTGAAGTGCTGAACAAGAAGATGAATAGACTGGATCGTGACCTGAATGAAATGGGGACTGATATGCATGCAGCCATTGATCTTGTTGGAGAAGTCAGAACTCAACACTCAGTAGATCTCACTGCTATCTCTGAGCAAGCAAAAGGGGCCATCCAAAGCTGCAATCAAATGGTCTCTGATGCGCAAACTCAGCAGGAGAACAAGCTTGCCACTTTTCTTGATCAACAACTGCCTGAAAGAATTGATCAACTGGTTGATGAAAAGTTGGCCAAGCTGAAGGCTGAACTGAAGGATGAGCTGCTGAGTGAGATGTCTGCACAGGAGAAAGTGGAAATTGCCTCTGCCCTAGACAACAGAATGGAGAACTTCGAGGGTCGACTGAAGGCTGCACACAATTCAGCCATTGATAAGCTCAGTGTCGGCCTAAGAGGGATGGCAGGGCAGATTGGGCAGCTGCAGGGCAAGCAGACTGAGATGGACAGTCAGTTCACGTTGTTGGCGGAGTCAGTACACGAAGTTGTCAAACAAATCAATGACGATGATGCCAAAAAGGGGGAAGAAGGGAAGAAGCAAATTGCTACTACTGGTAAAGCCAAGAAGAAAATCTTCCCCCCTGAACTGAAAACGGCAGAAAGAAAAAGGACAAGGTCTGTCGCTGCCATCGAAGCTGCTGAAGGTTCAGATCCGAAGAGGTTGAGGCCCTCTGAAGATCCTGCTTTGGAACCTTTGTATAAGGAGATGGAGGAACAAATGCAACCTGGGTTGACCACTCAGAAGAAAATGGTGATGACTGAAGCTGAGAAGATAGCGAAGATGAAGGAGATTTCTCTCCTCAGTCAGATCCAACGCTTGAAAGAGTCCAATGAGTATCTGACTTCGCAGGTTCAGAAGAAGAAATCTATGACTTCTGGATCTCGGATGAAGACTCAGAGAAAAATGGTGGTCAGTCCAGATCAAGGCCCTCCTCCACTTCAGTTTGTGGAAGACTTCATTCCAATAGAGATGTTGGAGGTATGGATTCCGATCCGGAATAGGTGGGCCTACCTATTCGATGTGGTGGGGTTATGGGACGATCTATCTGAAGAAAAAGACGTCATACTCCATCACTGGATGGCACAGGAGCACCCTGATCTCTGGGCTGAAATTATCAGACACGCTGACACTGAAGGTGTAGAGATCGCTCCTCCGGAATTCATCAAGTACCCTCCTCCACTCTTCAGGAACTCCAAGCAACTGGACCGGAAAGCAATATCAGAAGAAATCATCAGAGTAGGACGCGCTGCCGGGGCCATTGGTGATCGGAACAGGATGAAGCAGGTCCTGAACCGAGTCTTGGAGATGTATGATATTCCACAAGCTGCATGGATTAAGGATGAAGACTAGATCAGGAGCTAGTTGTTCAGGAATTTGTAATAGCTTCAGGATAACTGTAAATCTTATATCAATCAATGAAGTTATTTATTTTTCCTGAGTACAACTTCTTGTTGACTCCTGAATTTACTTTTCTGAATTCTTATCAAGAACTGTACTAACTCATTCCTTGTTTTCATCTTATAGACTAAGTGCCTAGTTTGTCAGAAGGTACTGAACCTATTTCACTGACTGAGTCAGATTGATTGTATAGATGAATAGGAATTTGCTTAAGGGTTTTGGCATCATCAAAAAGGGGGAAATTGTTGGGACAATCTGAGTATTTTGATTAGATCCCAAAACCCCTGATGAATTCGCCTAAGTACAGTTGTTCAGGTTGTCGTGTTCAGGATAGTTAGGTTAGGAATTCAGTTCAGAGGAACGTGCTGAAGACTGAAGAATATTGGAGTCGACCCAATTTACTGAAGTCTGATGTGCAATCCATCCTGAAGAAGTCAGAGTCAGTTCTGCTGAAGACTGCCTGTACTGAAGCTGAAGAACGAAGCCTGATGATCCGTCCTGAAGACTATCCTGAAGTACCATTGGCTGATGTTTCTACTGAGTACACTAAGCATACTCAGGACAGAACTTAGTCAGTGAAGAGTAAGTGTAACCTATCAGGCTGTGCTGAATGCACATAAGACCTGACTTAGGCCTTGGTTCAGTTTACCTGAATCATGTAAGTCCAAAGCAAAAAGGGTACGCATACTGGGCTGAATAACCTATCAGGTTGTGCTGAATGCACATAAGACCTGACTCGGACATTAGTTCAGTTCATCTGAACCATGTAAGTCCAAAGCAAAAGGTTATTTATGCTATGGGACAGAGACAAAGAGAATGTCAGCAAGACTCCGATAAAGACAAACATTCAGACTGAGTTATTAACAAGAGATTCAGTGTACTGAATGTACGAAAAAGGACAAAAGTCAGAAAGTCAACTAGCCGTTGGAACGGAAAGCCAATGATCTTTCGACATGTATGTACGGAGTCTGTGCAACATTTAATGCGGCATTTAATGCATCTCAGAGTTGCAGGCGGCGCGATAAAATTGCCAGATTAGGCATGGCGGTTAGGTCAAACAGTACTTCTAGCCTGCAACCACTTTAAAATAGGAAAGATTTGATTTGATCTCCTCCAACGGATCTATTTTGAATCTTGCCTATAAATATGGAGAGCCTTGCACTCATACAAGGCTAACGGGAAATTTCCAAGAGAAAGCTCTCAAGAATCCATGCATTCAAAGAATACTATAAACAACACTCTGCAATTAAATTTCCCTAGTGTTGTAGTAGGTTTCACCCTGTATTTTGCTTAGATCGATAGCTCTAATATTTAGCATTTTTGTGTATTGATAGAGCTATCTTAGTTGGAAACCAAGAATACCAAACCACTCAGGGTGTGAGATTGGTTGGTTAGAAGGACTGGGACTTGTAAAATGCCCAGGGGTCAGTTCCTAAGAGAGGAAGTTGGCTATTCGTGTCCCTTGGCACGTAAAACCCAAGTACCTATCCTCAGGGTTTTGAGGATAGCTTCCTGTTAAATCAGGTCGTGGACGTAGGAGTTGGTTATCTCCGAACCACGTTAAAAAGTCCCCCGTGTGCTGATTTACATCATTGTTCAGGATCATAATTGTCATCATATTAAACTGAATATTCTGCATTGATTTTATATTCAGGACTGAATCAATCATCCTGAATTTTAATACTGTGCACTCAGCCTTAACCACCAGTTTACTAAGCAAACTCAGAGAAACATTTTCAGAAACTAAAACCGAGTAGAATCTAAGGGCTCACTTTCCGCACGAACTCTGGCTCACTGAGATAGTGGTCCAACTGACTAGCTTCCGAGCGGTCAGTAGGTTTGTTATCTCTACTGAGCTTCCGAGCACTTCACTCACACTCAGCTTATCTGACTCGTTACTGAACTGTCCCTGCTGCCCCTGTGGACATTTAGCATACTGAGTAATTCAGGAAATCCTGACTGAGCGTGTTAGAGTATTTTTTCTGAGTCTTTCAGAAAAATCTGACATCAGTGTATTCCCCCCCCATACACTGATTTATACTCGTTTCGGGACCAACAATTCCTAACATATGTGCACCAAACAAATATTATTCACCGACACACCTTGCAGATTCATTATTTGGCTGGCTCCTTTGCCCCTCTCTTTATCGCTCCTTCTCCGATGTATTACTGGTGAATGTACGTCTGCAATTTTCTTGTATACATTACAATCTATTCGTAACAAAACCCAGAATGCCTGCATAATCATCAAACTATGCCTAAAAATATGTTTTTTTCCCCAAGCTATATTTTTTTCCCCCTCAGACTTATAATCCTACACATTACCTGTCTCTGGTGTCGAACTCTGGTTACTTGGTACCATACGTCCTGCAAATTCATTCATAACTATACAATCAATCTTCCTTCACTCATAACAATGTCATATACATTTAGCAAAAAAGAAAGGCATCATCAAACTCAGACATCATTCTTCGTAGCCAATATACATACCAGTCACATCTAGACATACCAGGCACACATTAACCTTCCCAATCTGTCTGTCTACTACTTGGTACACATGTAAATCATATGGTACACTTAACATCACCGTGGTACACATTAACAATTCTTCACCTACCCCATTACGAGCACATACCACATTTCTCATCAAACTACATGTTCAAATATACCAAAATATACAGACCCACTTGAATCATTATATGGTCAAACATACCTCTTCTTGTGTCCGTCTTTCTTCGTCTTTCATCCACATCTCCACCGACTTGTCCACCCAGGTGCATTCCCAGTGGTCTTCTCCGAGCCATATTTTGCCTTGTTTACTGTATCTCGGTCGCACAGGTACACCAACTGTTTTAAAACATGACGCCAGAATATAAGCACCACCACCATAATACGCCGATAAAATAAAGTACACGGAACCCAACTCAAAATCCAACATTTCAAGACAAAAATTAAGTTTGCAAGACAACATCCAGCACGTATACAAGGTTTCATGACTTAAATCCAAACCCAAATCCTAAATTTCAAGACAAATAAAAAAAAATACACAAATTTGGCCGAAATGAACTTCTTCGTATGTTACGTAACCCACCACAAAATAGAAAATACCAATCCAAACGTAAACCTAGTACTTACCCAAAATCTCAAGTGTCTTCGTTTATGGAAGGTAAATCCGCTTCGGCTTCCTAAAGGGAAGAATGTAACTTGGATTAGGTTTCTGAAATTGTATTTTTTTTCCTCCTAGCCTTGGTACACATTCACATCAACGTCACATCAAAGTCTCTTCAAGGATGCTGGCATAATACTGTTTATTCTTCTTTTCATACTGTTTTGTCACATCAACTAATTAATGAAGCTTTGTAGAGTAAAAAGCCTACATTTGGCTCCTATATGTATTGATCTCAATGTAGACATCTCTATAGGTGTTATGGGATTATGAAATGGCCCTACTAGTAACCCACCCTAAAAAAAATTATTAATTATTATTAATAATATTAAATAATTCCTTAGGCCATTTTTTTAATATAATTGATTGGGCATTTTAATCTAGTTGATCCTAATTAATTTGGATCCTAATGATTATTTTTGGGCCCGAAGTCCCATTAATAAAAATTCATAATGGTATTATGAAAGCCCAAATCATCAAATTTTTTTTAAGGCCTTATTCAATAATTATTTTTGGGTTCAAGTCCCATTAATAAATGTCTCATAAAAGTCATACACCTAAAAATATCAATACCCCCTATAATTAATTATTAATTTTTGTCTTAGCATTTTTATGATTGAGCCTTAATTATTAAAAGCTACAAATAAATAATTTTAATAAATTTCCATTTATTAATTTTTGTAGCAAAAATATGTCAAACATCACTAAATGTGAATTCGATTAATTGGCACTTGATTGCCATAACTATTTGACATGGGCTCTCAACGTTGAAACTCACCTTGTCTCTAAAGACCTTACCGACACAACTAGACAACCATCTAAATCCACAACTGCCCAAAAGGCAAAAGCTCTAATTTTCTTAAGACATAATCTTCACAAAGATCTTAAGAACGAATACCTCACTGAAAAAGATCCATTGACGTTGTGGAAATCCCTCCAGGATCGATTCCAACAACAACAAAATGTGATCCTCCCCGAAACCAGACATGATTGGATAACACTTCGTATTCTAAAATTTTCAAGTCTGTGATGGAGTACAACTCCGCCCTACATCGCATAGTTTCGCAGCTCAAGCTATGCGGTGAACCGATCCCTGATGATCAGTTGATCGAGAAAACTCTTTCCACATTCCATGCTAGTAATCTTGTACTCTGGCAGCAGTACAGGACCAAAGAGTATCAATCACACTCCGACCTCATTTCTGCACTTTTTGTTGCAGAAAAGCACAACCAATTGTTGATGAAACATCACAATACTAGACAGGTTGGCTCACAAGTTGTGCCTGAAGCACATGCTACTCGGAGGAACTATAAAGGCCGTACACATGGAAAAGGAAATGAGGCGAGTGGGGGACACGGATCGACCCGAAGTCGAGGCCGTGGTAGGGGAAAAGGTAGAGGTCGCAACAATGCACAATCTAGTGCAACTGATAATAATGCACCTCAAGATAAACCATCAAGCTCACGTGCACAGAACAAACAAGTTTGTCACAAGTGTGGATGCGACGACCATTGGTCTCGCTTGTGTCATACACCAAAACATTTGGTGGAGACGTATCAACGTATGCTAAAAGACAAAAATGGGAAGGCTCATCACGGTGAAACACACCACACCGACCTGCCCAAAGCAGGCTTTGTCATAGACATAGGATGACCTCTTGGGTGCACATATGACTATTGACTACAAAATTTAATACGTTTTTGATAAAGTAGGACCTAAGTGATCCCTTGTGCGGCTGATCAATCAGCGTCTGTAATCTTGGCTCTCCTTAGCATTCCTCATATCTAAACGTATCCAAACATACACTTAAGTGCTTATGGAGATTAATGTGTTGTGCTTTGTAGATAGTGCTACTACACATACTATCTTAAAAGATAGACAATTTTTCCAAATATTAACTGAAAAGGAAGGAAGTGTCACTACTATTTCCGATGACGACATACAAATCGTTGGCTCCGGAAGAGCCTCGATCATTCTACCTATGGGTACCGAATTAATAATCGAGAATGCTTTATTGTTTCCACAATCAAAGCGTACCCTCCTCAGTTTCAAAGACATTTGACAGAATGGCTATCACATTGAAACAAATACTGAGGACAATAGTGAATATCTGTTGATGACTCACTATTTGAATTGTCGTAAACACATCGTCTAAAAACTTCCATCTTTCTCGTCTGGTTTGTATTATACATACATCAGACCCTCAAATCTCCATATAGCTCTTAATCTAAAATTTAATGATCCAAATTCTTTCAAACTATGGCATAAGCGGTTAAAACATCTAGAACAATCCATGATGCGTCGGATTCTATGTAATTCATCTGGCCATAACATAACACACAACAGAATCCCTTCTGTTAATGAATACATATATGATGCTTGCATAAAGGGTAAGCTCATAATTCGTCCTTCTAGTAGTAAAGTAAGAACTGAATCTCCTAAATTCCTTGAACGGATTCAAGGAGATATTTGTGGACCAATACATCCAGCATCTGGACCATTTCAGTATTTTATGGCCCTAATAGATGCATCCACTCGGTGGACTTATGTAACGATGCTATCCACTCGCAATACTGCTTTTGCAAAGCTTATTGCACAGATCATCCTGTTGAGATCTCAATTCCCAGATCATCCTATTAAATCCATTCGTATGGATAATGCCTGTGAATTCACCTCTAAGGCATTCAATGATTTTTGCATGACACTGGGAATCAAAGTGGAGCATTCGGTCCCTCATATTCATACTCAAAATGGTCTAGCTGAATCATTAATTAGACGTCTTAAATTAATCGCTAGATCACTACTACAAAAAACGAACTTACATGTTTCATGTTGGGGGCATGCAATCATATATGCATCATCACTAATCCAATTCCGACCAACTGCATATCATGAATATTCCCCTATTCAACTCGTACGTGGAAATGAACCTAACATTTTCCATCTGCGAACATTCGATTGTGCAGTGTATGTTCCAATACCACCACCTAAGCGAACATCTATGGGGCCACAAAGGAAACTCGGTATTTACATCAATTTTATATCTCTCACAATACTTAAATACCTCGAGCCTTTAACTGGGGATCAGTTCACAGCCCGTTTCACTGACTGCACATTCGACTAAGATCTATTTTCGGGCTTAGGGGGAGAGAAAAATACCACAATTAATAAATGCCGTGAAATTATGTGGAACACAAAAGATCTTCAATACTTAGGCCCACGCACTAGTCAAACTTGAACCAAAAGTTCAAAAGAAAATAAACTTGCAATAATCAGCAAGTAATCTGCCAGATGCATTATCAAATGCATTACTGATTATAAATGAAGTGACTGTGAATAGTTAAGGATGCCCCTATATGCCAGAAGCGTAATGAACCTCCTTACACAAAACCATGGTATATTAATGCTAATAATATATTCAGTCACTCATGAAATCTCCTGAAGAGATTCATCCTGAAGACGAGAAATCCTAGTAAAAAGCACGTGCACATAGCAATCAAAATACAAGGATGCGGAACACCCAGATCAAATGGGAAATGATCAAGATCTGGTTTACATGAATCTTAATAAACACAGGAGACAAACATATCACTGTTGTCGACAACATATTCGTACCCATAATTGCTCTTTCTAAAATCTGGTACCAGTATCTAAATTCAGTGCTCGAAGCACTTTGATTAGATGCAATAGAAAGAAGCAAATATGGAAGAGCTAGACTCGTAAAATAAACTGTTTTGTTCTATCGTACATACCCCCTAAACATTTTATCCCTGAAGGATATAAATGGGTATTAATACGAAACAAAATGAAGTTGAGAGATACAAAGCGAGATTAACAGCTTAAGGGTTTTTCGCAGTGACCCATTATTGAGTTTGATGTGATCAAACAAATACTCCTGTTGTTAATATTATAAAGTTCCGCCATATATCCCTGGCAGTTAAAGGCAGTTAATGGACATAATTACCGCATACTTATACGGATCATTAAATTCTGACATCTATATGAAAATCCCTGATGGATTAACTATTCCCCAAATGAGGAATAACGAACATCGTAGTATGTTCAGCATTAAGTTGCAACGCTCGTTATATGGCTTAAAACAGTCAGGTCGTATGTGGTATAATCGACTAAGCGAATTCCTCCTGAAGAAGGAATTCATAAATAACGAGGCTTTTCCTTGTGTCTTTACTAAGAAATCCCTTAATGGTTTTTGCATCATCTAAGTGTATGTGGATGAGCTAAACATTATCGGAACAAGGAAAGAGATTGAAGAAGCAAGTTCAATCTTGAAAACTGAATTTGAAATGAAAACTTTGGGTAAAACCAAGTTCTGTCTCGGTCTACAGATCGAGCATTTCCCTGAAGGAATACTGATACACCAATCAGCTTACCTAAAGAGAGTGTTGGAGAGATTCCACATGGACAAATCTCATCCTTTAAGCACTCCAATGGCTGTCCGTTCTCTTGATTTAGAAAAGGACCCATTTAGACCTAAAGAAGATACCGAAGAGCTATTGGAACCTGAAGTTCCATATCTAAGTGCAATTGGTGCACTGTTCTATTTTGCAAACTGCACTAGGCCTGATATTGCCTTTGCAGTCAATCTACTTGCAAGGTTCAGTGCCTCCCCTACGAGGAGACATTGGAATGGTGTGAAACATATCTTACGATATCTTCAAGGTTCACAAGATCTTGGTCTTTTCTATCAGAGAAACCAAGACAAAACACTTATAGGTTATACTGATGCTGGTTATCTATCTGATCCCCATAATGCGAAATCGCAAACGGGTTATGTTTTGCTCTGTGGTGGAACAGCCATTTCATGGAGATCTGTCAAACAAACTTTGGTGACCACTTCGTCAAACCACTCAGAGATCATAGCTCTATACGAAACTGCACGAGAATGTGTGTGGTTAAAGTCCCTTATAAAACACATTCACGATTCGTGTGGTATCCCTTCTGTTGACTTAAGCCCATCAATTATCTACGAAGATAATGCTGCATGTATTACACAAATGAGCAACGACTATGTCAAAGGGAACTTGACGAAACATATATCCCCAAAATTCTTTTATCCTCACGAACTCCAGAAGAGTGGTGAGATCACGATAAAACAAGTACGCTCAAGTGACAATCTAGCTGATTTGTTCACTAAATCTCTTCCTACTTCGACTTTTGAAAAGTGCGTACATGGAATCGGGATGCGTCGACTTGGAAGGTTGTTATCTTCAGAGGGAGTAACAAATGTTAAACAATCCTGATGATTGTATCCTCGAGACCATTTGTAACACTCCACTGAGTAACACTTGCATACTTCCTTGTCATATTATATCCAAGGGGGAGTGTTATAATATATGGAAATATATTATTATATTAATGGATATAATATTAGGATTATAGTCCATGGGCTTTAGGCCCACAAGACTTAGGGTTAGGTACTCTATTTATAATGTATCGTTCCCTTGTATTCTGTACTTCACATCATTGTAAACGGCAGTTCATATTATTATACTATCTCCTGGCTTGGTTGCCCCCAGACGTAGTCACTCTGTGGCGAACTGGGTCATCAATACTGTGTCTTTACTTTTATGCTTTACGTTTTCCTCTCAATATTACAACAAAATTAAAAGCCCACACTTGAAAGTCTATTTTATTTTGTGCTGCAGGAATAATGTGAATGTAGAGATAATCCTATTCCAACCATTTGACTAAGAATTAAAGGCAGAGATACATGGCCTCTTATCCCTCAAACATCTCAACTACCATTACACATCAACTCCACCGAAACCAACACCCTCCATTATCAGAGATTTTGGTCTTTTAATTCATATGTGTTGATTGTTTGTTGTAGGGTAATTGCATTAGAAAATTCATTAATTGCTTGAATTAACATTTAAATAATTAATGAGGAATAAAAGGCGGGATACCTTAGTATACGAGTGGAAAAGCACGCTAGGATTTTTCTTAGGCTCGCGTGATTACCCGGGTGGGAAAGGGTAAACTATTCCTATAACAATTTCATGTTTATTTGACATGTTATTCCTAGGCTTATCCAGTACGGTTTAATGTGTATTTTACTTGATTGCTTCTATCTTTAACCGACAAAAGAGATAAATGAACTTATTGAACCGTTAATTGATTACCTCATGAGGAAGAACACCCGAATACATTTTTCTCGTATTGCTTCTCTTGTTTGAGTTATCTAGTGCTTGCTATTTTTTTGATTGTCTTATATAGTGATTTCTTTAGTTCTATTTTAATTGTTTTGATAGAGTTAATCTTTAATTTTAGATTGTAGCTTTATTTAATTGGGAACAAATCGATTTACACTACAATTGAGCACCGACATATAGTATTAAGGCTACACTTGCCACTAATCTGGTGGGATTGATAATTTAACCGGACATTTACTAATACTACACGAACTTTTTATACTTGAGAAATAAGTGTTGAAAAAAACGTGTCAACAGTCATCCTGATAGTCAATTTCAATGAGGAAACTTCATGAGAGTGATACCAAAATTACAAAAATAGTGTTATAATATTAACTTTTTTACATTTTAGTAAGGTAACCGGCCATAAAATGTTAAATATCTAGCTGATCCGTCAAACTTAGTCATGTAAAAAAAATCAAATTATGTGACGTAACTGATGTCTCACTTCCTATAGCATAATATTGAATAAAAATATTAAAAATTGAAAATTTGCATAAGTGCTTTCAATTTGTAAAAAAAAGGCAAACTAAATTTAAATTGGAATTACTTGCGGACTAAAACTCAAAGAATTATTTTCCCAAATTTATTACTAGCCCTAAAATAGAATTTAAATTTGACTGCTAAACTAATTCACACAGCTTAACATATGCGCGGTACCGTATACTCCATTAATTTGAAAATTAAAAAATAAATTTAAAATTATCAGAAAAAAAAGAATAAATTTAAAATTCTGGATGATATAAATTTAAAATTCATTTAATAATTAATTAGACATATTATTCGACTTATTCTTATATGCATCATATGAACTGTTCAATTCAAATGGTTTTTTTTAGTTCACTTCTTTATTATGTTTAAAAACTTATTCCTATTTTTACTAAAAAAAAAAGGTTAATGTTTATTAAATTATAATAGATGTGACTATTAATAAAATAAAATAAAATTTTAAAAAGCACATTTGATGATGCATTTAATATACAATACACTTACTTACTAAGATAACGTTGTGAAATTGTGGAATTGAACGAGCTGCAGAGGATGTGTAAATTAGATGGGGACGAGTGAGTCAGCCCCTCGTGTCACACGTCCACAAAATCTTCTTCTCTTTTTTTCTTTTATTTTACATTTTTCGTAGAAAAGCCAAAAAGTCAGACAATCATACCACACATTTTCCACATAAATATGTTTATTAACAAATTTTCGTCAAAAAATTATTTAGCCAATTGTTTTGCCCAATGACATAACCAGTCCAAATTGAAAGAATTTACTTTATAATCTAAACATTTAAATTTATACAAAGGTATTTACTCATTTATGTACTCCATCTCATTTTCGGGATGTTTCAATGAGTGAATAATTTAACATAAATAAAAATACTTTAAATCAGCTCGTGAATGATCTCAAGTAAACATTAATACTATCTTCCCAACCATTAATTCCTTATAATATCAAAACAGTTGAAGAAATAATTAATGGTTACCCTTATATCCTGAGGTAGCTTGGCCTAGTTATTATTTTCATGAGCTGTCCTAATCCATTGAAGAATTCTTCTCTGTATTACCGAAACTAATGATTGTGGCAACAGAGGCCATGTTCTTGATGCCAGGCTTACTTACATATAGGCAAATTTATTTAAATAAAACTGATCAAGAGGGCAATCGTCTCCAAGTGGCCACCATTAGTCGCCCCTCAACAACCAGCGATTGGCCAGGTGTAATGGTGACAATTAATTTATGGTGTTGTCACTCAATTAAATTAAATAATGATACGTGTATAAATAAATATTAATATCAAATAAATTTATTATTTTAATTTTAAGAATTTAATTAAATTAATTATCAAATTAAATAGTTAAAATTAGTATTTAATATATGTTATTACCTGATTAAATCCTTATGTGGCTGAGATCAGGATAACAAATAAGTATAATAATACTTGAATAATCGTGCGGAAAATATAGATAACATAGAAATTTGCCCAGATCTTATATTGCAAGAGTTGGGACTTAAGTATAGTCTTTGTATTAAACAAATTCGTGGCCCTTTACAATAATGATCCTAAGGCTATATTTATAGACGATCCTAAATAAGGTGTGTGCGCCTATTATGTTCTGTCGGTCAACTAGTCTGTTACAAAGTTATTACAGGAAGTCTTCTCACCATAAATGGTAATTTCCTTTGTGTCGGCATTGAATGATATTAATTATGCCATAAATTATGCATTTAGCTATAATTTTTCTGTAAGAGTTGACCATGAGCTTGCTCGTGTCCATAGATGCTCGATTTGCTCGTGCTCGCGAATCTTGATCTTGTTCGTGCTTATATACATGAGCTTTGTTTGTCCTCGCACTCCAAGTTCTCTTGTATTGGGTTTGGGCATCGTCCCATTACTGATAGGCTTAAGCCCATACTTAAGAATATTCGTACCACAACAATTGCCCCCTACTTTTAATATGCTTAACTTTACAAAGTATGTCCGTTGCTAAACTGGCTGGGATGAGTGACAGACCTTGTCCGAAGATATTCTAAAATAGTTGATGTTGCTTCGCATGCCTCAGAACCTTAACTAGTCTTAGTAAAGTAGTTAATTAATTTTTTTGAGACAGAAATACTTCACTACTACTATGTAGACTATGAAATTCTAACTCTAAGAAAAAAATTAAAAACAACTTATTGCGACTTGTCTTGATTTTTTCCTTAAATTTTTACTCCTGAAATGGACTGAGAGAAATAAATTAAATATTTTCAATCATCAAGGGGTCAAGCTATATACCCCTCCATTATTATTTGATACACCATTAATATTTTTGTTTTTTTTTATAAAAAGACAAATACATCATTTTTATTAATTCTTTTTAACCTTTTTCCGTATAAAAATAAAATTAAAAGCAAAGTTCATCTTCCTCACTGACGCCCCATAACCATCTTTCTCATTATGCTCTCATCAATCTTTAATTTCCAACAAACACATATCAAATATAAATAATAGAGAGAGAGAAAATGAAAAATTAAATAGAAGATGCAACACAAAAATATGAGAAATACAATTTTGAACAAATATAATTTTGAACAAATATCAAATTTGAACAAACTCCAAAAGTCAAATTTGAAGAAATACATCACTGAATCACAAATTTTTTACTAATATAAATCGAAAATTCAATATTTTTAAGGTTGATTTTCGAAAAATCAAAACTTGTGCGAAACTAATTTACCAAAAATACAATACTGGTTCAATATTGATTTATTGAATAGAAAAAAGGGGTGAATATTTCTTGCTCAAACATTCAATTTATTGTTTCTTGAGAAATGGAAAGCGTAACACCAAGAAAAGAGTTGTGTCATTAGAGTGTAGACGATACAAGAGGTTGCATTGTGTTGGCAAAAGCGGCTAGCAGCGTTTGATTTACAAGAGAATTAAGAGTGTGCGAGGAAGAAAAACTAAAAGAAGAAAGAAAGATATTGTGGGCAGTGAGTGTGACGGATTTAACAGCATGATTGAAGAATCATAAAATACGAATGAAGAGGACGAAAAAATGAATGAAAAAAGAAGTAGAGATGATTTAGGGATTTTTTTGTTGGAAGGAAGAGGACGAAAATTTGAATGAAAAAAAAGTAGAGATAATTTAGGGATTTTTTGTTTAGAGTGTATAATAGATAGATTAAAATAACACAAATTCTAGTATGCACACGTGTGCATACTATGCACCTTGATTTTACTTTAATTTTGAATTTAATTTGATATTTCCAAAAACACATAGTACACGCCGCACTGTGTGTTTTTGGGTATAACAAGTTGTTCTTGGGGTGTTACAAAGATTTGTTCTTAGGGTATTAAAGAGTTGTTCTTGGGGTATAACTAAAATGTTCTTCGGGTATTAATAATTACTCTTGGGGTATTGATAATGAGAAACCTTATAATGAGAAACCATATATATATATATGGAAGTACTTCATGTTAGGGTTTAGAACGAAATAACGAAACTTGCTAGGTCACCTTAATTAATTATACTACCCCAAATGAATTTTGATTTATAAGGTTTCACCTGCAGAAATATTTTGTAGAATACGAATAATAAATGTAGAGCCCTTGATGAAGCAGTAATTAACAAGAAGAAAACACCAATAGAAATTGCAATTGCCACACATATATAATTAGGTCATGACTTATATATAGGGTTTGTTACATATTTGAAATCCATATAAAACAAACACCAATGTTTACTATATGTGATCATTAATTAATTTAATTAGTGAAATGTCCTACAATCATGCACAAAGCCAATTAAATTTTATTCTATCTCTCATGTTTGGTCTGAGCTAGATAATTCCTCAATTCTGATACATGCATGATCATACTTATTAGAGATGAAATTAATAAATCCACAAATTAATCCAGATCCCTAGCTCCAACACCAAAAGTACATACAATAAATATTGTACAACACACACACACACACACATATATATGATCATTAATTGAATTCAGGTGTAGGTCATATATATATATATATATATACTTTTATGAATATCAACAGTACATGAAAACTCCCTCATCATCGAAAACCCATGGAGCTTGATGATCATTGGAAGCTGAAGGGGCAAAAATAGAAGAATTCATGATGGTGTAGTTCTTGGGGTGTTGCAAAGATTTGTTTTTGGGGTATTAAAAAAGTTGTTCTTGGGGTATAACTAAAATGTTCTTCGGGTATTAATAATTACTCTTGGGGTATTGATAATGAGAAACCTTATAACAGCTACCAACTTAAACAAATTACTGAGGCCAGAGATGTTGTCCTTATAACAACTACCTACCAACTGGACAGGTAGGTAGTTTTCTGTTACCAAGAGATTCTTTTCCTTATATATATGCATTCAAGTTTGTTGACAGATTATTGCAGTTAAGAAGCTAAATAATTTGGGCTCACAAGGTGATAAGGAGTTCCTGGTGGAGGTTGTGCGGCTTCTTGTTTACGAATTCATGCCTTTGGGCTCTTTGGAATCTCACCTCCATGGTAACTTACTACTCAAATTCAGCATAAACTTCACAATGTGATTGACCTCATTTGTTAAAGAACTTCTTTCCAAAAAAATGCATTCTTTCTAAATGGAATTACACAAGTATTTTAATTTTAATTTTTAACTGTGTTATGAAATTAATACAAAAAAAAAGGATACCAATAAAGTTCACGAAAGACAGGAATAACAAGTTGTTTTTGGGTATGGAAAAGAATTGTTCTTGGGGTATTAAGGAGTTGTTCTTGAGATATAACTACGTTGTTCTTCAGGTATTCCAATTTGTTCTTGGGGTATTAAAAAGTTATTCTTGGGGTATAACTAAGTTGTTCTTCGGGTATTTCAGACTTGTTCTTGGGGTATTAGTAAATTGAGGTATTAATGAGTTGTTGTTGGGACATTATCTAGACTTGTTTTAGCCTCCTCTGTTAGAGATGAAAATGGTTTGATTACTCTTTCCGTACCATACTTCTCAATTTGTAAACAAGTTCGAACAATAAGGACTTAGGTAGCAGTAGCACTTGGTTCAAATATCAGATTGCCTTATAGAAGCTTGTATAAGTAACTTGGTTATCTAGGCTCCTTCAATAATGTCCCTATCAATCTGGCTTCTTGTAAGCTACTCTTAAAGACTATGCTTCACCTTTCTGTGAACATAACAAGTTGTAGTGTTGGCGCACCTATGAGCAAACAAATTTGTTTATGAATTCTTGAGATCATCAAATTTCCAGAAAGTCATGGCCATCAGGTTTATAAATGAATAATTAGTAAATGGGTGATACCCAAAGAACAAGTTATAATTCCCGAAGAACAATTCAGGAATACCTGAAGAACAATTCAGGAATACCCGAAGAACAATTGAGCAATACCCCATTCAATATTCAACAATACCCAAAAACAATTCATCATATACCCCAAGAATAAATTTGTAATACTCGAAGAACAAGTTAATTATATATAAAGAATAATTTATAATACTAAAAAATAATTTATAAATAAATAAATAAGAAATACTAGGGATGAGGCTTTATGCTCTTCTTGATTTTGAATCTGTCAATGTCTTGAATTTGAAATTTTAATAAGATGTTCATATTACGATTTGTTCTCAGTTCTGATACTATTTTAGAATTTAAATTATGCATTATAAGACTATTGATTTTTCTAATATATTTTCTCCTTATCTATATTCACTCATTTATTGGTAGTTAGTTATTGATTATTATTGGTAGTTTAGTGGAAGGCTGGGCGTTGGCGGCAAAGCGATCAAAATCGAGATTGACAGTGTTAAAATTGTATTAGAAATAGTCAAAATTGAGAGGTGCATGCCATGCACCCCGATGCACGGCAGAACAACTCTTAAAATAAATATAGGTGTATCAAATTATAAGGGAGGGATATATAGCGAGATCCATCATCAAGTCCAATGTAAAATTATATTAATCCAATTCAAAACTTGACCCAAAATCTCTTGTAATAATTACATAGGCCCAAACCCAACAACAAGCTGCGTTTTTTTTTCTTAATGATAGTGGCCCACTATTGAACCATAACAATTTCCTTTCTTTTCCAATCTTATGGTTGCCGCAATATTTGACCAAATATTTTGCAAGGAAAAAATCTACCGTTGCAGCGTTTTTTTTTTTTCAAGTTGTATCGCCGTTTTTATTTTTCAAATTGCTCGCAATAATTGACCAGGTCTTGTCAAATTTAAAAACTCAGCGTGCCTTTTTTCCTTTTATCCACGTTGTACACACAACAACAATATCCTTTCCTGCCTATTTTCCTTTTTATCCACGTTATACACACAGCCAACAATATCATTTCCTTCCATTCGTTTAGTCTTATATACACTAATTACACAGTAAAATTCAATTTTTTTTTAAAATTATATAAAATATTACTAAAAAGTCACACATATTATTACTAAAAAATATATCTTTAATAGTGTAATTTTTCAGTAATAATTTGTGTAACTTTTCAATCATAATTTATGTAACTATTTAAAAGTACACTTGAATTACATGGTATAACTGGTGCACAAGAGACTTACTCCCTTCCATTTACCACTTCAGCCACAGCAAGTCTCCAACCTTCTTTTCCTTTCCTTTTTTTTTTATCATATTTTTAAAATTTGATTGTGGTCCACCAATAGCCACCCTATCCTTCTCCATATATTTGTACAGCAACCGCGTATCTTTATATTATAGAAAAAAAATATAAATTGGTTCAACAAATTCGCACAAATTACAAATTGATTTATGTGAAAAAAAAATACTTTTGTGCAAATTTTTATGAACTAATTTATAAACATAGTGATTTTTTGAACCAATATGTAAAACACCCTATATTATAAAAAGATGAAATTATAAAATTAATCATAATACTCTATTTCAAAATTCCTCAATTCTCATTAACTCTGGCATAAAGAATTAATCTCGATCTTCTATTTTATATTTGGGTGACTTACATATAGGTTCAAAAAAATCACTATATTTACAAATAGGTGCTGTGCAGAAAAAAAAAAGTGCTTCTGTGCAGAAAAAAAATATGTTTTTGTGCAAATATTTTGAACCTATTTGTAAATATAGTGATTTTCTTGAACCTATATGTAAATCATCCTTTATATTTTAAGTGCTTAAATCTTGATCCTATATTTTAATACTCCCTCTGTCCACAATAATAGACTGCATTTTTTGCACGTGGTTTAATGCAAGATGTCGGAGGGTATTATGGAGTATTGTGAGGTCCGTTCATGAATTTAAAAATTGAATATGAAAATACTATATGCATACTTTTCATACACAATTTTTAAATTCGTGAACGGACCTCACAATACCCCATAATACCCTCCGACATATTGCATTAAACCATGTGCAAAAAGATAGTCCAATTTTCATGGACGGAGGGAGTATTTTATAAATATATATATATCTTATATAAATCTTATAAATATATTCATAATATCCAATCTATATCTAATTTTATGATCTCAACCGTTTATCTTAATTTCTATACCTCTATAAATTTCAACTCTATAAACATTATTATTCTCATCTTTTAACCTTATTTTTTCGTGCGCTCTTACTTCTTCTTATTTTTCTTTTGATGTTATTATTTATCGTATTCTGATATTCGAATTGTTTATTTATCTTTTTATGTTCGATTTTTTTACAGGTTCATATTTTACATCTAATAATTTGGTGAAATAATATTTTTTTCTATTGCTACACAATTTTCGTAATTTTATTTTGAAGGTAATGTTTAATTGCTACAATTGCAGATATATTTGATTTAAAAATTTGATGTTTGAATTGTTTATTTGTCTTTTTGATGTTCTTTTTTTTTTTCATGTTCTTAATATTCTGATATATATATTTTTTTATGTTCAATTTTAATTACAGGTTCATATTGAAATCATTTTGTCTGCGCCATATATATTGTAAATTATTTATAATTTTAGAAAAAAAGATTTTATAGAGCATAATATTGTGTATGCGTTGCGCATTTGTACATATTTTTTAATTACTTAACTTATTTACCGCAATATTTTGTATGTGTTGTGCATATGTAAATCACTGATACATGTATATGTTAGATTCAAAAAATTACATGTATATATATTATAAATTATTAATATACGTAGAGTAAGTCTCTAGTACACCAGTTACACCGTGCAACTCAAGTTCATTTCTGAAAAGTTCAACAAAATACTACTGAAAAGTTACACAAATTATTACTGAAAAGTTAAACCATTAAAGATACACTTTTCAGTAATAACATGTGTAACTTTTCATTAGTATTTTGTTTAACTTTTCAGAAATGAACTTGAGTTGCACCGTGTAACTGGTGCATACAAGACTAAGTCATATACGTATATGTAAATTCAAGAAATTGTAACAAAATAAAATTTATAAAATAGTATGTTTTGGATTATTTTAATAATATATTTTTTGGTATATTCTTGATTTTCTCTTAACACACCAATATAATAATAAAAAATTATATTATTAAATATTATGTTCTTGAATTTTTTAATAATATATTTTGATATGTTTTATATTTTCTTTTAACATACTTATATAATAATAAATTTTTATAATTTCAAATCTTACATACTAACGTAGATATTAGGATATTCATATTTTAAATATTGTGTGAATAAGATAACCTCAAATTATATATGTATAGATTTGTATTATCGAATAAATATATATATATATATATATATATATATATATATATATATATATATAAATTATTGATACACTTATATGTTAAATTCAAGAAATCAAGATTTATCGATTCACATCTTTATATAAATCTTTATCCCTTAAATCAAAACTCACACAACATTACAATTCTCAAATTTGATTCTTTACACTGTAAGTTATTTACTCATTGTGTATGCATTGTATTGACCGTAATTTATTTACTCAAAAGTTATTGTGTATGGGTCACATACACCATAAGTTATTTACAATTCTAGAAAAAAAAATATGTTCTAGATGCTACAGTATTGTGTATGCGCTATGTATATACACATTTTTTTAATTATTTAATTTATTTACTATAGATCAAATGTATAATATTGTTTAAATTTTAATCACTAAATAGATTAAATATGTATTGTACTATAGTTATTATATTGATATTCTTCACTTTTTTTTAAGAGTATGGCGTCACAATTCTCTCCAATTTCTAATATCACTCTTTAAAAGAAAAGCTGGACAATAAAAACTAAGATTGCAAGGTCATGAATCGTGTTGTCTAATAACTCCACTAAATTGAAGTTATTTTTTTATTTTATCTTGATTGATGAAGAGGTAAGTAACTATTATTTTGATTGTACAATTTTAATTTTATATAATTTACATATAAATTTTATTTTATTTTTGTAATGGACCTTTTATGTCTTGCGATGACAATAAATAAAACTTAGGGATAATAGTCAACAGTTGGTGTATACCTAATCAAGCCTGTTTTACATACGGACAATTATATATTGCAATCTCGAGAGTAAAAAGGAAAAAAAGATTAAAAATTATTTGTCTCGTCTACAAAGAAAAACCAAGCAAGTATACAACAAATGACGTATTCGCACACCAATTTGTATTCGCGTCGTGATATATATATATATATATATATATATTTTTATATATTTTTTATATATAGATTTTCTCTTAAAAAAATCATATTTTTTGTCACAAATATAAAACGTCTCTCTCATATTTTATCTTTCTCTCTATATATATATATAACATAGAGGCTTTCTCCAGAAAATTTATTCTTCTGAACTTCATTGTCTTCAAGGCTTCGGCTGTGGCGGACTACGGTTCCCCCTGCCCAGCATTACGACGGCTTAGCTATGGGTATTCTACGTCGTCTACTCTCACCAACCGAGGCATCTTATTAGTTTCTTCTTGACACATTGTCTCACTTGTTGATGTTCGCGACACTCGGCCTGTGGCAGACTACGGTTCCCCCCTGCCATGCCGTCTGCGATGTCCTTCAAGCAGAAGTCATCTCTCCTAGCTAGATACGCTTGTTATTCTCATACAACCTTTGTGCGACGTCGGCTTCCAAAGAGTGCTCTTCTCGAAAATTTTCAATAACTGAGTAAGTTCTAATTCTAATTCTCAATTTTTATCTTAAACATTATGTCCCGTAGAGTTCATAAACCATTTGACGATGGCACTGGATCTTTGCGTAACGTGAGTCATTCTCATTTGGGACTTCTCTGTAATATGGATGATGATTTTGATAAGTCGATGTCGGAGTCACCGAAAAATCTTTCTAATGACATGATCAGACATATATTTTCCGTAGATGGCCGTGATCATATCCGCGGCAAAATAAATTTCCGAGAATAACTCTTCCAATATTGACTGTGATGTGAACGAGCATGGTCATTGTGGAGATGTTTTGTGGATGAAATTACTGGACGTACCACGAGTCCTTCTTTTACCAAATATTTGTTTGAACATTTCTATCATCCGGTATCTCGTGCTCCAGAATCATTTAGGAGAACTGAAAGGACGAGTTGTCATTCTCATAAGTTTAGAAGCATTGTGACTCTAACTGATCTTAAGTCTTGGCGTGCAAGATGGGGCATGCCTAGTGATGTTCACTTCCATGTTCCCTACTCGAGTGAAAGGGCAGATCAACCACCCCCGGGGATGGTAGCAGTGACTTATGACATGATGGAAGCGGGTCTTTGTTTTTCTCTTCATCCGGCCGTCACAGAAGTATTTAAATATTGGAAAATTGCCCCCACTCAACTCATGCCTAACCCGTGGTACTCTTTTATGAGTACTTTGGTCATTTTTTAGGAAATTTCGATTATATTGACTTCCAAATGCAGCTGAGCTCACCTACTTGTATGTGTTGACAACAGAGGTAAGACGACATGGTGATATCTATCTAAAACCTCAACATAAATCGCGAGTTGTAGTGGGGATGCCCAACCCTCCGAGATCCGATAGACGAAAATGGTTTTGGGTTTCTGATAGTTGGAAAATTGTGCACTATTCTAACAAATCCGAGGTTGATATTCTCGTGGTTTCGATGCCAAAATCATCAAGTAAGACTTTCTATTTGTGCATTTGCAAAAGTACTGATCTAGTTATTCTTTTTTACTATAGACTACGTGTTTCCTGGTGAAAACGAACTCCCATTTGACTTCAGGGTAGTGTTGGAGATAATTTATTTGTTGCCTGACCGTGAAAAATGTGTAGCCCACGTCAATACTCGGGCTGTCCACTTTGAAGCTAGATTGTTTCGTGATCTGACTCATATCCGTATTAAACCCCGTAACCATCTTTCATATCTACATCAAAACTAATATTGCAATGGAATGACTTATATGGATTGAAATGCACTAATTTTCTTTATCACATTTTCTCTATCAATGCAGTCATTTTTCCCTTTTTGACTTTTGCCCTCTAGAGCTAATGGATGACATTCGCGACTTCTTCGCTCAAATAGGAGTTGTTAAGACCAAAGAAAGAGGTAAAGGAGTAGCTAAGGTGCAGTAAAGAGAAAATTGGACCCTCCCGCTCCTGGAGCAATCATTGTGAGGCCCGTGATACCTGAAGTTGCAGCTGCCGAGAATTCTCCCATTTCTCCTCGGGCAATCTCCGTCTCTGCTCATCCTTACTCCTCACCCTACGCGGGTCAAAAGAGAACTCGAGAGTTGTCCTTAGATCCGATGGAGATTGATACTGGGAATACGTCTCCTCGAGCTAAACATGTGGACCGGGGAAAAGATCCTGGTCCCCATGTCTCTTCTCCAGCTTTTTCCTTAGCAAGGACAAATTATAATGAGAAAAGTTTCCTTGGGTCGGATCCCAATTGATTCCAGAGGTAAGATCATTGTTTAATATGTAATATATACTCTGAATTTCTTTCTGAAACTCTTATTCAAAGTATGTAACAATTATTTTACTTCTTCCTCCATATATGTAAAAAATAATCCTCCCCATCCTCCTATCTATTTGATTTTTTAACATCGGGGGGGCCTCAAGTGGTTGAGATTTGCCAAGTCATTTAAAACGGACTATCTTTGATGTTCCTCGGGCTTAGACTCACGAGCTTGAGGGTATTGTCAAAGAAAGTCAAGAGGATGATACTTTGCTGGCTACTCAAATGCTAACACTCCAGACTGCCATCTTGGCTACTCAAGCATTAACTGACAGAGACGAAGAGATTGACGACTTTCATGCCTTGAAGAAAAAACTCACTGAGCTGAAGAAGTGTGAAGAGAATATCATGGAGACAGTCAATGAGGCTAAGAGTCAGCTTGATTCTGCTTATATTGTGATGACAAAATATAAGGATAAATACGAGGCCAAGAAAACCTCCGCTGAAGAAATGGAAATGCGTTTGAAGGATGAGCTTCTGGAAATAGAGAACCTCTGATGTACAACACTGATAAGAGAAATGCTGAAGCAAATGTTGTGCTGATTCAATCGGAGAGAGCAAAAGAGAAAGATGAACGGAAAAGCAAGCTTGATGCCATTCAGAAAGAACTTGCCGAAGCTAACCAGAAACTTGAACATCAGGCAAACCAAAGAGGAAGATCCCACCAAGGACCCTGTGCTCTATGAGCAATGCTCATATTATCTTGCTTTTGCGGATGCCATACGTGTTGCAGCCCGTGCCGATCTATCCACTGAAGCTTTGGCGGAGCATTTCAAGAACTATGCTACTCGTTATCCTCTTCATTCGTGCTTTTACTTGCGTATCCTTGATCTTCAAACCGATCACAACATTAATTTAAGTTGGTTCCCTGATCAAAGCAAACTTTTACTTCCGGGGCAAGACGTTCCTAATGGTGAAGATGAAGAGAATGATGGAGATGAGGATGTAAAGGATGATTGGGTTGCTATTGTCGAGCCAAACTCTCTTGTTCCCATGGAAGATGTTTCCGTCATTGATGTTGTCCTAAATATCATTGCATTGGACGTTGTTTCTCCATCTAGCGGACTTCCCCACAATGACATCGAAGTTATTGGTGCTCTGCATAACGACTATTCGTTTGTTGATGTAGATCCCCATTAGATTTATTTCGAGTAGATTTTTTCCTTTTCATCTGTTTTATTGTCGACTTTTCATCATAGTTTGATTATGCTTTTTGAGATGTACTTTGAACACCTACTTTTACTTTATTGGTTGGATTTGGTATTAAAACTTGATGATTGCATATGTGTTATGTCTTCATCAAATTACTTGGATCTATTTGCATGATATTTTGCGCGCCGTAATAGATTTTTGATCGGATTTGAGATATTATTAACTCGCCAAGAAAATTTGTTCTTCTGAAGAATTTATCTCGTCGGTTATATTCATGGAGCTAAATCCGCCGCGCCTCACACTAAGTCCAATTTTGCAAGATAATTAGCTCGTCTTTTGTTTAGCTCGGGCGATTTTGGCTCCAACCACAGTTGTGTTCGCTGTGGTTAAAGGACTCACTAGTTAAAGTGATAGATTTTTTATCTTGCTAACTCAAAGCTTGCGCGAGATACTTGAAGCTCGCTAACTTTGATGAAAGCTTGCGCGAAGTATGTTCACAACAAAGTTTGTAAAGGTAAATACTTTCTATTCATAAGACACAAGATATGTACAAGCCCCTGGGGATTTACAAAATGTCATCTTATTGAAAATATTTCTTTAAGAGGGCAGCATTCCAGGGGTATTGGTCCGGAGTGTCATTTGGGTGTTTGAGCTCGTATGTACCGTTGGATAAACACTTTGTAACCTTAAATAGGCCCTCCCAGTTCTGTCCAAATACCCCATTTGTTACATCGTTTGTCTTCTTGAGTACCAAGTCTCCTACTCCGAACTAACTTTAACTTTGGAATTAAAGTATTTTTCCAATTGTTGTTTGTATGTGTCATTCTTGTGAGCTGATGTTAATCATCGCTCTTCGATCATGTCTAGATCGATTCTCCTTGCTATGTCATTGTCTTAACTAAACTCTTGCGAAGTCCTATGACTGGGCACTGCCACCTCGGATGGAATGACCGCCTCAGTACCAAATGCAAGGGCAACGAGGGTCTCTCCAGTTGAATTTCTCATAGTTGTTCTATACGCCCATAATACATCTAGAAGCTCACTTGCCCATTTATCTTTTCTCTCCTCAAGCTTCGCCTTCAAGGTCCATTTTAGGATTTTGTTGACCGCTTCTACTCGGTCATTAGTTTGTTGGTGATATGGCATTGAGAAGATTTTTCTGATCTTCCAAGTGTCACAAAAATCCCTCAGCTCGGAGCTATCAAACTGCTTCCCATTATTCGTGATTATAGCTTGTGGAAGTCTGAACCTACATATCAATTTTTTCAATATGAATTTTATCATCTGGCCTTGATCGATCTTTCTCAAAGGCTCTATTTCTGCCCACTTTATAAAGTAATCGATGGTGACGATAGCGAACTTGAGTCCACCAGGAGCTATTGGTAATGGACCGATAAGATCTATGCCCCACCGAGCAAAAGGCCATGGGCTATACATAGATGTAAGCTGCTCCGGAGCGAGCTCAAATGTTTGGTCCATGTAATTAACATTGGTGGCAAGCCTTTGCATAAGCTATGGCATCCTTCCTCAATGTGGGCCAGAAATATCCTTGCCTCATTGTTTTGTAAATGAGTGCTCTTCCTCCTGCATGGTTTCCACATACCCCATCGTGGATTTTAGCTAGAACTCTCTTTACTTGCTCTGCGGTGATGCACTTTAGAAGTGACAAGCAAAAACTTATCTTGTATAGTTAATCCCCTAAAAGAATGTATCTTGCTGCCCGCATCTCCAACTGTCGAGCTTTTGTTCGATCCTCGAGAAGTGCTCATGTCTGGAGGTAAACAATGATGGATGTCATCCAATTATTCTCGATCTCTTCCACAGTTGCAACCATATGTCTGTTGATCGATGGACTTGCTAACTTCGTTAATTGAATATTTGAGAGGTCTGGTGATCTTTCTGAAGTTGCAAGCTTAGAGAGAGCATCAACTTGAGAGTTTTGTTCACGAGGTATTTGTTCGATAAAGACTTGTTCGAGCCTCTCGCACATCTCAATCACTAAATCTTTATATTTCACCATTTGTTAAACTCTAGCTTCGTACTCGTCTTTCATTTGGTTTCCACGGAGGATGATTCGATTTTGTAGGGCTAATTGGAAAAGTGAGTTCCACCACAAAATCTGTCAGGGCTTGACCCTTGATTGCCGTCGTGGAGCATATGTGACCCCGTATTGGGCTATTTCTAACGACCTATTTGCGTAATCTCCCATTGGTCTCCAGCCTGTGCAACACTTTTCTGAGTGGAAGAGTAGTGAGAACCTCGACTTGATGGTAAAAAAAGTATGGCCTGAGTTTCCTCACACTTATCACCAGTGCATAAGTCAATTTTTCCAAAGAAGTATAACGTAGCTCAGCGTCCTGAAGTACTTGACTCACAAAATAAATGGGTAGGTGTTGCTGCCCCTCAATTCTAACTAATACTGCACTGAGTGCTGATTCTGACATCGCTAAATATTGATACAATTTTTTGCCCGAAATAGGTTTGGTAAGAATTTGCGGATTGGCGAGGTACTCTTTCAACCTCATGAATGCCAACTGACTTTTCCTATTCCATGAAAATTTGTTCTTCTTTATTGTGTTGAAGAACGGCTACTTTTATCCCCCAACCTCAAAATGAATATATTAAGAGATGCCAAGCATCCCGTCAACTTCTGAACTTGTTTGATGTTGGTAGGCTTTCCGAGGTCATGGATAACCTTTATCTTTTCAGGATTAGCTTCAATTCCTCGTTGACTAACGATATGGCCGAGGAACTTTCCTGACTCCACTTTAACTGACACTTCTTCGGATTAAGTTTCATGTTGTACTCTCTCAAGATAGAGAATATTTTAGTAAGATCGCGGAGATGATCCTCATTCCTTCGACTCTTGACCACAATGGCATCAATATACACCTCAACTATTTTACCAATTTGGTTTGCAAATATTTTGTTTAATAATCTTTGGTATATTGCTCCAGCATTCTTGAGGCCAAATGGCATTCTCTTCCAACTATAAATATCTTTTTTTGTGAGGAAAGAGGTATGCTTCACATCCTCTTCGGCCATTGGGATTTGATGATAACCTACAAAGGAGTCCATAAATGACATCATTTCATGTCCCGCCGTATTGTCCACAAGGTGGTCAATATGGGACATTGTAAAATGAACTTTCGAACATGCATCGTTCAAATCCATGAAGTCGATACATAACCTCCATGATCCATCTGGTTTATTCACCAAAACATCATTGGCCACCTATTGAGGTTAATCTTTAGTCTGCTCGATTAACTTATTATCAAGTAATTTCTTCACTTCCTCAGCTAGAGCAGTGTATTTTTCTGGGCCAAACTTTTGACGCTTTTGTGAGACTGGCTTTCTTGACGGATCAATTTTGAGGTGATGACACGCATGCTTGGGATCAATCCCAACCATGTCTTGGTGTGACCAAGCAAAAACATCAATATTGCTTTTGAGGAACTTAATAACATGATCCTTCATATCCACTGGAATTCGAGATCCAATCAACACCTCGAGGTCCGTACATGATAATAAATATAGCTGATAATAAATATTGTTGATACAATATAAGTACGTCAAATTTCACAAGTTTTCCAGTACTCATACATGATAATAAATACAACTGACTTACAGTATTTATCAAAATCAAATAATATCTCGTTAGAAAATAAAAATGAATAAAATCAATCAAAATTAGGTAAAATTAATTTAGTTGATTTACTAATCATGTCAATCAAATTGACATCGATCAAACGAAGTGTGCCGCATGTCACTATGATAAAGGAGAGTTCTCATCTTTCCACCCTATAATTAAGGATTTTCCACCAGTATAAATCATATTACAGAAGGAGAAGTCTCACCACCAGATGATATCTTCAATGAGAGGGAAAGAAAAGTGGAAAGAGTCTCTTATTTTGGAATGGTGGAGCCTCATAGGAATTTAGACACGAGTGGAGGGTAGAGGATTATGTAAGGTTGCATGACTTAAATTGTGGCAGGGAGCAAGGGCAGAGGTTGGATAAAAATTTTGGATGGACTGAGAGTCTAAAATATATACAATATAAAAAGTAGAAGTCAAATTTTTGTATAAAAAGTAAAAAAAAAATTATATAAATTGCGCCTACATTATCATTGCTACTTTTAAGATGATCATCATTTATCGTAGGTTCCTTAATTTCTTTTGAAGTTGATAAAGAGTCACTCAATATAATGTGAGGATTACAAATGATTTTACATAAAAAATATTCAACATAGTACACTTGCCCAATATACTCATACAATATTACATTTATAAAATGTTATAAACAATAAACACGTTACTTACTATTGTACAGGTTGAAATATATATATTCACTTATACTCTAATTAGGAGAGAATATTATAAATGGTCCTGTAACTTTGTTTGAGTTCAGTAAAAGATGCATGATTAAATCTGAACTCAGACAAAATTATAAGACCATTTCTAATGTTTTCTCTATGATTTTCTCCTCATCCCGAAAATCATCACTTTTGATTTGAGACAAGAAAAGCATTAATGTTTCTTTGGGTATAATTTAATTGGTTTCTATTGTTCTCTTCTAATTTAATTATTAATCATAATAGATGTATTCGGAGAAATTATTATAAATGCGAAAATTTATATAGTTACAAGTTCATTATAAAAACTAATGTCATAAGTAGCATTTAATTTATTGAAAATACATAACTTGGTTGATTTTATATCTTTATTGGTGACTAAACCTTAATAGTATTTCACTTTAATTTTTTTATTTGGAGCTAGCAAATATTTATATACTTTTTTTAAAACTACTATTCACTTTTTTTTTATTATTTTCAATACTTTTTACACTATTTCCATTACTTTTTCACATCAATATACTATATTAATATTTTTATACACTTCTTAATACTCCTTCCCAAAAGGTATGGACGACTTATAAGGGGACGGAGGGAGTAGTACTCTGTCAAATTCTTTTATAGTAAAAAATTTATTCACAAGATGTACTTATTATATTATAATATAACTGTAACATGTGTAAATATATATTATATTATAAATTTTATACTATACAATTTGTTCATAGAAGTTTTTGTATAAAAATAAAAAGATATATAATTATATATATTCCACCTAACCTGACTTTTTGGGGAAGACTTGCATTTTGCGAATAAATACAAGTGAATTGAGGAAAGGGGAGAAAATATGTCAAAAGGTGGAGAAATTATTCAGGCCATCTAATCGATCAAGTCTTCTCTCTAAGTCTACGCGACAACCAAAAATTTCCTTCATATTTAGAATTGTCCCTGACTGTATCAATCAAAATGGCTTTAAAATAGTGAAGCTCCACTCCAATCCACCATTACTAACTCAAACATGAAGATCACTCAAAATCTCCTCCTCAGATGTTCTTCTCTTTCTATTTTACTCCTATTTTCCATCCAAACATCTCTTGCAAATAACCAAACAATGAATCCCCACATTTGCAGCCCTTCTTCCTGTGGCGTTATTCGCAATATTAGCTTCCCTTTCCGGTTCAAACATGATCCCAAACACTGTGGCTATCCCGACTATGAATTGGTATGCGAAAACAATGTCACCTTCACCCATCTCAACTCCCAAAAATACAAAGTGAAAGCAATCAATTACCACAATTTCACCATCAATCTGGTTGATGTTTCCATAAACAACAATACGTGCTCTTTTCTTGCCCATTCTTTATATGCATGCAACTTCAGTAATGGTTATCCTTATAGCCTCGGGAGTTGCCAATCTTCCTTAGATTATCTTCAAGACTTCCCTGAGGTAGCAGCTTGGCCTATTAATTTCATGAGCTGTCCTTATCCCTTGAACAATTCTTCTTCCTTAACAGAAACTAGTGATTGTGCGAACAGAGGTGCCTCAAGCAGACATAGTTACATAAAGGTCGGCCACATGAATGCCTCAGAATTAGGAGACATGTGCAGCATAGACATGATAGCGATGACATCGTGGAAATTCAAGGATTTGTAGAAGAAGAATGTATAAATTTCAGAAATCCACGAGTCTCTGCTTTATGGATTTGAGCTGTCTTGGAGCAGGTATCCCTGTAGCAAGTGCAAACTATCATCATATTGTTTTCTTCATGAAGACCATACGGCCTTTTGCCTCTTTGATGTGATTCCCTGGATTTTAATCATTGCCACAGTTCTGTTCCTCATCGTAATAGCAATACTAGGTAAAGGTCCTAATATCTCTGCTCAATTCTAATGGATTGAACACCCTTCGATGCAGCTATTGTTTGTCTAGGGGTAAGCATTCCAGGAAAGATCATCATCGGATTCACCACCCTCTTCAGCGGACTTCTCTACTGTTACAGATGGCAATGGTTTCACAGCCACTATATCTGTAAGAATTCTTCACTTTCATTGATAAATACGTAAATAAAACAGAGATTCTATTTTTAGCATATAAATCTCTCGTTTATGTAATGTACTTGCAGTTGCAGGGTATCTCGGGTGGCTTCTTCTAATATTTATAGGTGGGCTCTTTATATATGCTCAGTAAATATTTAAAGCTGTGATCTATGTAACTATTATTTTTATGACTCTAAAATCTATCCAGAAAAGATACTCAAGGCATTTATTTTTTCCAGTGCTCTGCTTAGCTATAAGGTGCATCATTGGGTTTCCTTTCTTGATGGGATACGTGATCTACAATTATCGAAGAAGGCATGTTTGATGTAATAGAAAAGTTCCTTCGAAGTGACGACAAACTCAAGCCAATAAGGTACTCCTACTCTGACCTAAAGAAGATGACTAGAGATTTTCGAGAAAAATTAGGCAATGGAGGATTCGGTACTGTTTACAAAGGAAAGCTTCGGAGTGGTAGCAGTGTGGCTGTGAAACTACTCAATGATGCAAGAGAAAACGGGCAAGATTTCATCAATGAAATTTCAACCATTGGAAGGATCCAACATGTGAATGTTGTGACGCTAGTTGGTTATTGTGCAGTTGGATCCAAGCGTGCTCTTGTATACGATTTTATGCCTAATGGTTCCCTCGACAAGTACATCTTAAACCGCGAAACAATGAATTCTTTAACTTGGGAGAGAAAGTATGAGATTGTAGTTGGAGTGGCTCGAGGGATTGACTACTTGCACAATGGATGTGACATCCAAATTCTGCATTTTGACATCAAGCCGAACAATATACTTCTTGATGACAAGTTCATCCCAAAAATCTCTGATTTTGGGCTAGCAAAATTTTGCTCCACTGACAAAAATATTGTATCTCTGAGTGCAGCTAGAGGAACAATAGGTTATGTTGCTCCGGAACTAATCAATAGAGGTTTTGGTGAAGTCTCTAACAAAGCTGAGGTCTATAGTTTCGGCATGTTGCTTATGTGTTGAGTCAACAATGATTGTTTGAAATCAATTGGAATAAGAAACTTGAAGAACACCAAGATTTACGTGGTTCGATCAGAAATGATCCACGTCCACGGATGAGGGCACCTCTCTTACTAATCAATGAAGAAGATGATACAGATTACAAGTGTCTTTTGATCTCTCAATTATATACTGTGTTCTCTGTATCTCTATACATATGTGCGTATATATATTGAAATATGGGAACCCTAATTAATGCAAGTGATCGTAACCACCTAACAAGAAGACTGCTACAGTTGCAACCGAAAAAGAATAACTGTCAGAGCCCAACGATTTTCAGTTTTGATTATGTTAAACTGATTGCCCGTTGTCCAATTTGGAAGTTTAAACCGCTTCGTAACTGATCGTGAGTTAATTCCTGATTTGGAGTCAGTATGCTCCTTTCAGATATGCTGATGTGATATGTCCTCAGCTGAGTCTGAGTACTCTGCTGATATAATCAGTAGACCTTCATCAGCTGATATCATCAGTAGACCTTCATCAGCTGACTTAACCAGTCTGTCCATCATCCTGACCTGACCAACCATCCTGATCATTGTTCTGACTAACCATCCTGACCAGTCACCCTGACTCCTCAGCTGACTACCTCAGCTGACCTCCTCAGCTGATATACCAGATGACTTAGTTGACTTTCCTGATGACTTTATTAGACTTCCCAGATGATCTCGGCTGACCCCATTAGATGACCATCAGCAGACCTATCAGCTGACCACCTCAGCTGATAGTATAATGTTCAGTTAATCAACAGTACTTGCTCATCTGAGTTTATTTCACTTTCTTTGCACCCATAACAATTCTCCACCTCAAAGTAAGTGAGATGCCTCCACCTAACCTTCACATCACAGTAGTATTAAGGCACATCCCATGACTGTACCTTAACCAGCTCCAAACAGTAGTTGAACTTAGAACTTGGTATGCCTTTAGTCGGCATATCAGCAGCATTGTCATCAGTAGATACTTTTTGTATTGTGATCACCTTCTTTTCCACCACATCCCTCACAAAGTGAAGCCTCACATCAATATGTTTAGATCTTTCATGAAAGACCTGATGCTTGACTAAGTGAATGGCACTCTGATTATCACATTGCACAGTAACTTCATCTTGCCTGATTCCAAATTCCCTGATAATGCCCTTCAGCCACATAGCCTCCTTTACTGCTTCTGTCACTGCGATGTACTCAGCTTCAGTGGTTGAAAGTGTAACCACTGACTGTAATGCAGCCCTCCAACTGATGGTTGTACCATATAGTGTAAACACATATCCAGTCAGAGACTTTCTAGTATCTATGCTTCCAGCATAGTCAGAATCTACAAAACCTTGTAGAGGTTGCTTGTCCTCCTGAGTCCTTTCAAATAGTAATCCCAAATGTGTTGAACCTTTCAGATATCTCATTATCCACTTGAAAGCTTCCCAATGTGCCTTTCCAAGATTAGCCATAAACCTGCTGACCAAGCTCACTGCATGAGCAATGTCAGGTCTGCTGCAAACCATGGCATACATTATGCTTCCAACTCCATTTGAATAAGGTATCTTGTTCATCTGAGACTTCTCCTGATCACTCCTAGGACATTGATCAACTGTCAGTTTGAAATGTTGTCCAAGAGGAGTAGAGACTGATCTTGACTCATGCATATTGAATCTTCTTAAGATTTTCAGTATGTAGTCCTGCTGAGTCAAGAACATCCTTCCAGCTGACTGGTTCCTGATAATATCCATACCAAGAATCCTCTTTGCACTTCCAAGGTCTTTCATGTCAAAAGTTGAACTGAGCTTATCCTTCAGTTTCTGAATTCTTCCATGACTTTTGCTGGCAATCAACATATCATCCACATAGAGTAATAGATATGTAAGTACCCCAGAGCCTTGCTTTTCTATGTACACACAACTGTCATACTTGCATCTGCTGAATCCTATTGACACCATCAAGCTATCAAACCTTTTATACCACTGTCTTGGGCTTTGCTTAAGTCCATACAAAGACTTCTTCAGCAAACATACCTTTCCTTCATTTTCTGATAGTATGAACCCTTCAGGTTGTTGTATATATATGGTTTCTTCAAGCTCTCCATGTAGAAATGCAGTTTTGACATCCAGCTGTTGTAACTCCAGTCCATCCGACCCAATTTTAGACTTTTTCTTGAATATCCATCTTGAGCTGAAAACCTTCTGCCCTTTTGTTCTATTCACAAGAACCCATGTGTGGTTCTTTTCAAGTGAATTTAACTCCTCTTTCATAGCTGAAATCCACTGATCTTTATCCTTCATTGTCACTGCATCAGTATAAGTTTGAGGTTCCTGATACTCTACTGATAAGGCATATGAGATCATGTCAGCCTGCCCAAACCTGATTGGTGGATGAATGCTTCTCCTATGTCTATCTCTAGCCAGACTGTAGTTTCTCAAATCTTGACACTCCTCATCTGAATTTTCAGTTTAATCTTCAGAATCACTGTCAGCTGATGCACTCAGCTGATCTTCTTGTGGATTCCTGATATCAGAGTTTTCCTGAGCCTGATCTCCATTCTGAATCCTGGTTGTATGCTCCACCTGAACTGGTGTATGTCTGATTATGGGGTTATCCTCAGCATCCTGAGTATTTTCAGATGTACCATATCCCATGGCTTTCTCATTGAAAGTCGCATCTCTGCTGACAATACACTTTTTGTGTCCTGATTCAAGGCACCACAATTTATAACTTTTGACACCTTTGGGAAATCCCAGGAAGATGCACCTCAGAGCCCTTGGTTCCAGCTTATCTTGCCTTATGTGAGCAAAGGCTAAGCAACCAAACACCTTCAGATTATTGTAATCTGACAACCTACCATACCAAAGCTCATCTGAGGTTTTGAAGTCGATAGCAGATGAGGGTGTCTTGTTTATCAAATAACAAGCAGTATTAACTGCCTCTCCCCAGAATACTTTAGGTAGTTTAGCATCTGATAGCATGCATCTGACCTTCTCCAAAATAGTCCTGTTCATTCTCTCAGCAAGCCCATTTTGTTGAGGGTTTGCTGGAACAGTCTTGTGCCTTGTTATGCCTCTTTCCTCGCAGAAATTTTCAAATTCTTCTGACACATACTCAAGTCCATTGTCAGTCCTGAGATGTTTTAAGGATCTGCCTCTTTTGTTCTCTTGTTCAAGGAGTCATTCCCTGAACTTCCCAAAGGCTTCACTCTTCTGCTTCAGGATGAGCACCCACACTTTTCTGCTGAAATCATCTATGATGGTCATGAAGTACTTTCCACCTCCATGAGTCTCAGTTCTTGATGGCCCCCAGATGTCAGAGTGTACATAGTCCAGAGGAGCATCAGTATGATGTTTCCCCTTTGCATATGAGTGTTTCTTGGATTTTCCCAACACACAGTGATCACAGAAATCCAATTTGATTGTCCTTGAATCTCCAAATGCCTTCTGCTTGGAGAGTTCATTCAGTCCTCTTTCACCAATGTGCCCTAACCTCTTGTGCCACAAGATAGCATCAGAGCTGCCCATAACTGCATTCACTGATCCGACAGCTGAGTTACCCATCAAAATGTACAAGCCATTTACCTTCTTGCCCTTCATCACAATGTTGTTATCCTTGGTTATCAATATGAATCCATTCCTTGTATTGAATTCATATCCCAAAACATTGAGTGATCCCAGAGAAATCAGATTTCTCTTCAGCTCAGGTACAAACCTGACATCTTGTAGTAACCTCTCAGCACCATCATGCAGCCTCAACTTTATTGAGCTAGACCCTCTGACCTTGCACATCTTATCATTTCCCAAAAGAACTGATCCTCCATCAAATTTCTTGAGATCCCTGAATAAAATTTAATTGGGACACATATGAAATGAGCACCCAGAATCAAACACCCAATCTTCACTCAACTTGACATCAGTAACAGCCAAGACCTCAGCACTGTCATATCCTTCCTGAGCAGCAATTGTGACATCAGCCTTCTGATCCTCTTCTTGCTTTCTGGATTTATCAGGACAATTCTTCTTGAGATGTCCCACCTTCTGACAAGAGAAACACTTTCTCTTTTCCACAAATTTACCAGATTCATGGCCTTTACCATTCTTCTTCTTCTTTCCTTGGAACTATTTCTTCCCTTTCTTGAACTTGATATTCAGCCCTTCACCTTGATTTGTGTTCTTCCTTTCAGATTGCATTTGAAACGCCTTAGTTTTCAATGCATTCTGAATATCACCAGGTGACATCTTCTCTTGCCTTCCAAATAACAAAGCATCTTTGAAGTTCTCTAAGGATTTTTGTAGAGAATTCAGTAACATCAGGGCTTTATCCTCATCTTCAATCTTGACCTCAAGATTCTCCAAATCATCCACTGCTTTATTGAATTCTTCAAGTTGTTCAACAAGATCCTTATCCTCAGTCATCTTGAAGGAATGAAGCCTCTGCTTCATGAATAACTTATTGGTAACCGACTTCGTTTGATACACCTGTTCCAGCTTGTTCCACACATCAATGACAGTCTTCTCCTTATACACCTCCCTCAGAGGTTTGTCTCCCAAGCACAAAATGATTGTGCTATGAGCCTTGTCCAGAATCTCCTGCTTCTTTGCAGATTCTGATGCGGATGATGATGGCCACTGATTCACTGGTTTCAGAGCATTTGATAATCCATGGTGTGTGAGGAGAACTTTCATCTTCACCTTCCACAAACCAAAGTCATTTACCCCTGTGAATTTCTCAAACTCCATCTTCGTAGAAGCCATAGCAGTTGATTTCACCAACAATCTTCCTTCTTCCCACAGACGGTGCCAATTATTGAGTCAACAATGATTGTTTGAAATCAATTGGAATAAGAAACTTGAAGAACACCAAGATTTACGTGGTTCGATCAGAAATGATCTACTTCCACGGATGAAGGCACCTCTCTTACTAATCAATGAAGAAGATGATACATATTACAAGTGTCTTTTGATCTCTCAAGTATATACTGTGTTCTCTGTATCTCTATACATATGTGCGTATATATATAGAAATATGGGAACCCTAATTAATGCAAGTGATCGTAACCACCTAACAAGAAAACTGCTATAGTTGCAATCGAAAAAGAATAACTGTCAGAGCCCAACGATTTTCAGTTTTGATTCTGTTAAACTGATTGCCCATTGTCCAATTTGGAAGTTTAAACCGCTTCATAACTGATCCTGAGTTAATTCCTGATTTGGAGTCAGTATGCTCCTTTCAGATATACTGATGTGATATGTCCTCAGCTGATATAATCAGTAGACCTTCATCAGCTGACTTAACCAGCCTGTCAATCATCCTGACTCCTCAGCTGACTACCTCAGCTGACCTCCTCAGCTGATATACCAGATGATTTAGTTGACTTTCCTGATGACTTTATTAGACTACCCAGATGATCTCGACTGACCCCATTAGATGACCATCAGCAGACCTATCAGCTGACCACCTCAGCTGATAGTATAATGTTCAGTTAATCAACAGTACTTGCTCATCTGAGTTTATTCCACTTTCTTTGCACCCATAACATTATGGAAATGGTAGGTTTAAAGAGAGACTTACGAGGGGCTGATCATTCTCCTAGCCAGTATTTCCCGTATTGGATATACAATTACATTGAGCAAGGCAAGGAACTCAAAATTGGAGAAATTGAAGAAATCAACAATGATGATTGCAAGGATACTAATAAGGAAATTGCTAGGAAGATGACTATAGTAGCATTGTGGTGCATACAAATGAATCCAAGTGATCACCCTGCGATGAATAAAGTTCTGGAAATGCTGGAAGGCCAAGCAGAACAGTTACGAGCTCCCAATCAGCCGCCTGAGTCAACCCAAGTTGCAGTTAATGATGAGGATCAAAGTTATAACACATATTCAACTGATTCTATATCCTTCCTCTATAATGGTGATGCTCCCAGCATGGAGATTACTGTGGTTAATGATTAAGTATAATTTTCTGCACTTCTTTTCCATTTCTCCACCTTTGTTTGTTTGAAAAGTATTCATCTTGCATGTTTCCATAAACAATAATACAAAGTGAAAGCAATCAATTACCGCAACTTCACCATCAGGCTACTCGATATTTCCATAAACAATAACACCTGTTCTTTAACCAACTTGGCTGATGTAATTTATTCTCCTTTTGTGCAGGCACTAAACAATCCTATTTATACGTACACTGCCCTTATCCTTTGAAGAATCCTCCATTAACATTGGCGCTAACATGTGTTACCATGTTCATTATGAATACCTTGTGATGCCTTTCGGGCTATGTAATGCGACATCTACGTTCCAGGGTGCAATGAACACCGTTTTCCAACCGTATCTATGGAAATTCGTTCTGGTGTTCTTCGATGATATCCTCATCTATTCGAAGTGTTGGGATGATCATTTGAAGCATCTGTGCATGGTACTGAATATATTGCAGGAGAACCAATTCTACATCAAACCCTCCAAGTGTATGTTTGGGAAAGAAGAGGTTGAGTACTTGGGTCATATAATCACGAGGGAGGGAGTTAGAGTCTACCCAAGCAAAATAGAGGCTATGCAAAACTGGCCCCTACCCACTACTGTTACTAAGCTGCGAGGCTTCTTGGGGCTCATGGGATATTACCGTAAGTTTGTCAAGAACTACGGATCGATTGCCCGGCCATTGACACAGATGACTAAATAAGACCAATTCATATGGACAGAGGGCAGTAAACAGGCGTTCGAAACCTTGAAGGCAGCAATGACGAACACACCAGTTTTGGCGATGCCTAATTTCGAAATGCAGTTTGAAGTACACACGGATGCGAGTGATATCGGAATTGGAGCAGTTTTGGTGCAAAATGGACGACCAATAGCTTTTCTAAGTAAGGCGTTGGGGATCAAGAAGGTAGAATGGTCCGTCTATGTCAAGGAGTTGGTGGCGGTGGTCGAAGCGGTGAGAGTATGAAGACCATATCTCGTGGGCAGTAAGTTCTTGATTGTGACAGACCAACAACCACTTAAGCACTTATTGGAACAGCGAATCACCACACCGGAGCAACAAAAGTTTGTAGCCAAGCTGATGGGATTCGAATTTGAGATCTTATACCGACCCGGAAGGCAAAATGTTGTCGCTGACACACTGTCGCGACGAGAGGACAACCCGTTACTTTGCGCCATCACTGGGCCGATATGGGATATCTGGGATAGGATTCGCAGCTCAACATTGAATGATCAGGAGCTACTTACAATTAAGTAAAAAATGGACGCGGGGGATCAAGACACTAGAGATGAATATGAATGGAAGGAAGGTTTACTGTTGTCCCAGGGCAAGGTTTGGTTCCAAATGCAGATGGGTTGAGGACGGACATCTTGGCACATTTCCATAATTCCCACGTTGGAGGACACTCGGGAATATATCGCACTTGGGCGCGGATCGCTGCCACATTCTGGTGGGCCGGGCTTAAAATTGATGCAAGGACTTTTGTCACCAATTGTGATACTTGCCAACGTGTGAAATCGGACTCACGGAAGCCTAGGGGGCTGCTACAGCCGTTACCGGTTCCTGAGAGAATTTGGGAAGACGTAATGATGGATTTTATTGAGGGTCTGCCGCTGTCGAATGGGTTTAATGGGATAGTTGTTGTGGTTGATCGCCTTACAAAGTATGCACATTTTATTCCGTTGGCGCATCCGTACACGGCCAAAACGGTGGCACGACTCTTTGTAGAGTACATTATTCGTTTGCACGGTATACCACGCTCCATCATAACGGATCGCTATCTGGTTTTCATTAGCAATTTTTGGAGGGAATTTTTTAAGATGCAAGGGACAGAATTAGCCATGAGCTCTGCCTATCATCCATAAACCGACAGTCAAACGAAGGTTACCAATAGGACACTCGAGCAATATTTGCGCTGCTACGTCCATCAAAATCCTAAATGATGGGAGGATTATTTGCCCTGGGCAGAGTATTGGTATAATACCACTTATCACGCGTCTACGAAATACTCCCCATTCGAGTTAGTATATGGAAGGCCACCACCCCAGATTATCAATTATTCATCTCATGCGTCCATTAACGCCGAAGTAGACAGGGAACTTTACGAGAGGGACCTGATGCTGCAAGAACTCAAGGCCAACTTACAGGTATCCATCAACCAAATGAAGAAGTATTATGACCGAGGCCATCGTGAGGAGGCCTTCCAGGTTGGCGACATGGTCTATCTTAAGCTGCGACCACATCGACAAAACACATTGTCACAGAAGGCGTGGGATAAATTGGGGTACCGTTTCTATGGTCCATTCCATGTGGAAAAGAGGATAGGTGCAGTCGCTTATAAGTTGGAGTTACCACCTGATGCGCAAATTCATCCTGTAGTTCATGTCTCTCAACTGAAGAAAAGAGTTGGACCTGACATTGGCGTGGAGAGCAGGCTACCAGTTGTAAATAAAGATGGAAATGTGATTCTTAGGCCAAGCCGTGCTGTAGACTATCGCCGAATTAAGAAGGGTGGACGTATGCAGTGGGAAGTGTTACTTGAATGGGAGTCACTGCCGAACGAGGAAGCCACCTAGGAGAATTTGAAAATGATGAAGGAACGATTTCAGGAATTCATCCTTGAGGACAAGGATATTCTTAAAGGGGGCGGGAATGATGAGAACGATGCCCGTGGGCTTAAGAATGCGTATAACCGAGTTAGGCGAGCCAAGATCAAAGCGGCCCACACGAAGGATCGAGGCCCAGGCCCAAACGATGGAAGAGAGGAAGCGGGGAGCATGTGATTACCAGCAACCCTGAAAGTCTCGCAAGATCGTGCAAGATCTTTGCAGTATTACATTTGGTCCTTTAATTTCTGTTTGATAGCTAGATATTTGTTTAGTTGAGTGTTTGCCAAAATCGTGTACGATTTCCACGCAAGTGAACGTGGTCGTTGTTGTCGCGGCAAGTTAACCAAGTTAAATATCGAACACAGGGAAACGATGCGATATCAAGCAAGCATTGAATGTCTACAAAAGGCTAATGGCTAGGAAAGCAAGAAAACCATTAAGGATTCTATCTACTATGGCAAAGCAAAGTAAATCCTAACTATCACCTCAAAGAAGTGAGCAAGTGTGAAGTGTACATGGAAGTAATCCTACTATGGTTCCTCTAGAATCCTATCCATCCTAGCATGCAAAAGGTCTCTTGGTGTCTTAGTCAAGCCAACTAGTGTCTAGATCTCTCTACAACACAAGGTAAGGGCTCTATTGGATGTCTAGATCTCTCTACAACTTCCAATACTCCAATTAAGAGGTCTAGGCTAATATGCAATTCTCATTGGTCATACAAGCAATATATCAAACACTTGGCATGCATAAAGTTCTTATAGCTCAATTCTCATTTCATTGCTCAAACATATAAGCCATACAATCAAATTTAACATCCCAAGCATTCATACAAGTTATTAATAAGAGAACTAATCCAACAAGATCACTAATTCATGCATAGGATTAACAAGAGGCTAAATTCACCATAGTATTCATACAACCATGCAACAAGGATATTATCCCATGGCTAATTGGAAATGAAAATCAATAATGAACAATGTAAACATCATGAATATTAACTAATACAAGAGAATTAAAGGAAATCTTACCATAAGTGGATGAATTGAAATACAAGCTACAAACCTCTAATTTGCTAAGTCTTGATCCAAAGCTCAAAATACAAAATTGAACCGCAGGAATAAAGCTCTAATCACTACGAGTATGTAGGAACAAACGGATCTAAAATCCGACGGACGGATCAAAAGTTATGGAAGAAAGAAGATTGAATATAACTAAGAACCCACTAAGTAACTACCTAATTCTCTCTCTAAACTAATCTAAGAACTTGGAATAATGATGATCTAATTATACTTGGAAATCTGATCCTTGAAGTATTTATAGTGCCCACAATGCTTGGTCCAAAATGCCCTTCATTAAACGCTCGAAAAGATGAAACAACCCTCGAAATTAGGCCTGTCCGGGGCATCACACGAGTGTACACAGTCGCCGCACGAGTCCAGCTCGTGTGATAACTCGTGTGACACAACCTCACACGAACCAGAGCCTCCTCACACGAGTGTGAGCTTGTGGTCGCACGAGTCTGGGCTTGTGGTCGCTCGAGCCAGGCTTGGTCGATCCTCGACTTCTTGTTTTCTTCATATCATGAGTTCTAGAGCTCCGATTGACTCGATTCTTCTTGCGTTGCGACCCTCTCTTCGAACTCTTCGACATGGTATATCATTTGCCTCCATTGGATCAACTCAAATTTTCTGAACTTTTACGAACTTGCTCGTCTTTTGCCGGTCTTTGCTCGTTTTCACTACAAAACACATTTTCTTGCCACAAAATGGTTAATAGCACAATTTATACCAAATTAGGGTCAAATATGAACATAAGCACATCAAAACCATATAGAAATGGATGCAAAAACATGCAATTATGACCCTAATCACACTCCCAAACTAGATTGTTGCTCGTTCTCGAGCAACGAAGCGATAAGATTGGGGAATAATTGTATGAATGAAGCATCAAGCACAAGATCAAATGCCCTAGAATCATAGCTCAATATCAAACAAGTCTAAAATACAATTTCATCAAATCAACAATCAAAATTGAATCAATGAACAAATTGTCAAATCAACAAGTCATGATCCTCACATAGAAGTGTATAACTCATCTCTCAAGTGTTTGAGGTTCTCTCAATCTTCACACAATGATACAAATACTACCATAAGCTTGGCTCAAGTCTCAAATTCTCCACCACTTGAAATGACAAATCATTCTCACATCAATGAGGACTTTCATAAGGTTGTAATGTTGGCTCTTTGGTAGGGAAGGATAGATATGGATTAGAGTGATGAAGTATGATTAGTAAAGCATAGAAGGAATCAAGTAATAGTCATTCACATCTTCATGCAATTGTGCACATTCTTTATGCTCTTCAAAATCACACTTTCAAGATCATTCTTCCCTTCTTTGCAACTTTTAGCCATAATCACAACAAAGGTCAACTTGACCATATTTTCAACAAAAATCAACTTTTTCTCATGCTTTGCTAGCACTTGCCTTTTTTCAAAAAAATTCAATCCATGCATAAAATTCTTCATATCTTCCACTTTAGGCCACCATGTTCTTCATCATATCACCATTCTTCCTTCCTTCTTTTCACTCTACTAATCATAGGGACAAGATAGTTCCAAAAAGGAAGGAAAATGGCTTAAAGTGTGGTTAGCCAAAGGAAAGGTCTATAGGCACAAAATGGTTAGCAATGGATAATAATATCAAGGTAGGCTCATAGGGCAAAGTAGATCAAAGATGGCCTCAAATCATATCATGTGAAATCAATGTCTAATGTAGCCTTAAACAAGACTAAAGCCAAGTTCTAGAGTATAATGAACATGTGTGGAACTCACATCAAAGAAATATCGTCCGTTCAAGATTGAAACGGGCATAAATGGCTCAAAACCTCACGGGTATAGGGTGATCATGACTCATCTCATATAAAAAATGCTCATATCATCAAAATCTCAAGTATCATCAAATCTATAGCACAATAGACAAGATAAGAATCAAGTCATAACTCCACTACATCCAATATGAACTCTCAACTCATCCACACAACCATAAACATATCTCATGCCACACTACTCAAAACTAGCAACAATATGGCAAAAATAACAAGCAAAAACAAAGCATCATATAAGCATAAGGTCCAAAACATCATTGGAACACTAAGAATCAACAAAAGCATAGCATTGCAATGAGATTTGCGAAACGAACACACCCCCCCAAACTTTTTTGGACCATAGGTCTAAAAAGTTTGGCAAAAGTGAAGGTAAGATCATGCAATGCTCAAGACAAAACAAATATCACAAGAATCAACACATAAGCTCAAAATAGCAATCTACAAAACAAGAAACTAACATGAGGAAAAGGAAGCAAGTATCAAGCATAAGTAAGAAGGGAGTATAGAAAACATACCTATGGAAGGAAATGAAGAGTAGAAATGTAGAGCTTGAATTCCAAGAATTTCCTCTCCTCTTCTTGTGTATTTTGGAAGAGTGTGTGTGCAAGAATGTGGTGTAAAATATGTGTGTTTGTGTGTGGAAAATGGTGTACAATGGTGTAGGAAGAAAGTGTGGTCAAAACAAGAAAAATGGTAAAAATTGCTCACCATTAGTGCTGCGCTCGGTCGCCTGTTGAATGGTGCTCGGACGGCAGTGTAACGGAGCTCAGACGCGCTTCATGCCTTCTGACCGAGCGGGAATTAAGTATCCGAGTTGTAGCGAATAGCTCGGACGCCTGTGGGCCGGCGCTCTGTTGCCAGTGGACCGGCGCTCGGTCGGAGCAATTTTTCTCAATTTCGAAATTAAAATACCTACACCCATTCAAACTATTTTTAACCATCACAAACATCATCAATCAATATCAAATAGCCAATATTAAGAATGATCTCACCCCCCCCCCCCCCCCCAAACTTTTTCGGATTGTAAATCCTAAAAGTTTGGAAAAGAATGATGAATATGGCATAGGCTAAGCAATTAAGCACCATTCCACATACTAGTAAACACAACACTATCCAAAACCAATCCTACCATCTCAATATGAACTCCCCCAAACTACCAATTAAGCACAAGTAAAATCATGAGAGAAGATAGCACAACTTACTTCCAAATCCATAATCATGAAAACAAAATAAAAATCTAACTAATAAAGGATACTAAAAGGATATAAGGGTGGGTTGCCTCCCACCTAGAGCTTGGATTTAACGTCCCCTAGCCGGACACACCAATGTTAGCTAAATGGCCAAGGATAATTGGCCTTCCTCCCATTATACAACAATCTCATAGCAACATGATCAAGGAAACATGTAGGATTTCTACCCCATACACCCGTTTTCCTTGTCAATTTATATTTGTAAGCACAAGAATTTTCCTCTTTTTTTCTCAAAACACCATTCCACCCCCATTTCCTACTATCAAATAGATTCAAGAGGATTCTTAATTCAATTTTATTATCAATCAACTCTAGAGGCAATACAAATTCACAATAAACAACATTCTCAATAAAAGCACAAGTAGAAGAGTGTAAGAGTTTAGAAATGCTCATTTCATCCTTAAGCTCATCTTCTACTTCATCTTGTTGTTCTTCTCCATTCATGCTCATGTCCCATAGTGGACATTCATCTTCCTCTTTTTTGACGAGTTGAACGTCCTCTATCCTCTTCACCACAATTTGGTCCTTTTAATCATCCTCCCCTTCTTTTTCTCCTTCATCTTCTCCTTGATTCCTATCAAGTCTAACACAAGAAGTAGAATCATAAATGTCCATATTAAGAGATATAGAATGAATAGTGAAAGAAGAAGGATCATAAGATCCTTTATCATTATAATGCAAGATTATCTTGAAGTCTTCATCATTCAAATCTTTATTCTCTTCAAGAAATCGATCAATTTGATCATATACGTCTTCTTTTGGTTGATCTTCTTCTTTCTCTTCTTTTTCTTCTTCTTCTTCTTCCTTATAAATGGAAGGAGAAGAAGGATATAAGTATGAACTTGGATAGGGAGAATAATAAGGATAGGGATAATGGTATGGATGGTGGTAGGATTGTTGAGGTGGAGATTGATATGGAGATGGTGTATATGGATGAGGTTGATATGTGTATGGTTGAGGAGGGTATGTGTATTGTGGAGGATACGAGTAGAGGTTGTATCCGTCCATCTCAATTTAGCTCACTCCTACAAAAATAAGTAAGTATCAACACTCACCAAGAATAGTCAAAACAAACCAAGAAACAAAATAAAGAAAAGAAATGTAAACAATCATCAACTAGCTTGACAAAGACACTGTTTCCCCGACAACGGCGCTAAAAACTTGTTTGCCAAAATTGTGTATGATTTCCACGCATGTGAACGTGGTCGTTGTTGTCGCGGCAAGTTAACCAAGTTAAATATCGAACACAGGGAAACGATGCGATATCAAGCAAGCATTGAATGTCTACAAAAGGCTAATGGCTAGGAAAGCAAGAAAACCATCAAGGATTCTATCTACTATGGCAAAGCAAAGTAAATCCTAACTATCACCTCAAAGAAGTGAGCAAATGTGAAGTGTACATGGAAGTAATCCTACTATGGTTCCTCTAGAATCCTATCCATCCTAGCATGCAAAAGGTCTCTTGGTGTCTTAGTCAAGCCAACTAGTGTCTAGATCTCTCTACAATACAAGGTAAGGGCTCTATTGGATGTCTAGATCTCTCTACAACTTCCAGTACTCCAATTAAGAGGTCTAAGCTAATATGTAATTCTCATTGGTCATACAAGCAATATATCAAACACTTGGCATGCATAAAGTTCTTATAGCTCAATTCTCATTTCATTGCTCAAACATATAAGCCATACAATCAAATTTAACATCCCAAGCATTCATACAAGTCATTAATAAGAGATCTAATCCAACAAGATCACTAATTCATGCATAGGATTAACAAGAGACTAAATTCACCATAGTATTCATACAACCATGCAACAACGATATTAGCCCATGGCTAATTGGAAATGAAAATCAATAATGAACAATGTAAACATCATGAATATTAACTAATACAAGAGAATTAAAAGAAATCTTACCAAAAGTGGATGAATTGAAATACAAGCTACAAACCTCCAATTTGCTAAGTCTTGATCCAAAGCTCAAAATACAAAATTGAACTGCAGGAATAAAGCTCTAATCACTACGAGTATGTAGGAACAAACGGATCTAAAATCCGACGGACGGATCAAAAGTTATGGAAGAAAGAAGATTGAATCTAACTAAGAACCCACTAAGTAACTACCTAATTCTCTCTCTAAACTAATCTAAGAACTTGGAATAATGATGATCTAATTATACTTGGAAATATGATCCTTGAAGTATTTATAGTGCCCACAATGCTTGGTCCAAAATGCCCTTCATTAAACGCGCGAAAAGAAGAAACAACCCTCGAAATTAGGCCTGTCCGGGGCATCACACGAGTGTACACAGTCGCCGCACGAGTCCAGCTCGTGTGATCACTCGTGTGACACAACCTCACACGAACCAGAGCCTCCTCGCACGAGTGTGAGCTTGTGGTCACACGAGTCTGGGCTTGTGGTCGCTCGAGCCAGGCTTGGTCGATCCTCGACTTCTTGTTTTCTTCATATCTTGAGTTCTAGAGCTCCGATTGACTCGATTCTTCTTGCATTGCGACCCTCTCTTCGAACTCTTCGACATGGTATATCATTTGCCTCCATTGGATCAACTCATATTTTCTGAACTTTTACGAACTTGCTCGTCTTTTGCCGGTTTTTGCTCGTTTTCACTTCAAAACACATTTTCTTGCCACAAAATGGTTAATAGCACAATTTATACCAAATTAGGGTCAAATATGAACCTAGGTACATCAAAACCATATAGAAATGGATGCAAAAACATGCAATTATGACCCTAATCATTGAGATTATTTTGCTGTTTTCAAGATTTAGGGATTAGTTGGATACATACCCAGAGATTCGTATCTTCAGGGTCTATTTATTCTAGATTGTATTAGAGTTGAATCATTGAATATTGATATTTGATATTTTCGTGCAAATTCTTGCAAAACTCGACGACTCATTGGCCTGAGCCAAGGTCTCGAGCGGATAACAGATTTTAGGAACCCATCAATCTCATCCAACTCTTGGCGCAAGGAAGAAACAGAAGAATTGATGTTGGAGATATCAGTTTTCATCGAATCAACATCAACCCGAAGCGTAGACATCCCAGTCCCCAAATCTGAAACTGTGGCCTCTATCGTGTCCACCCTAGGCTGCGAGTCATGGTGGATGGCAGGTCGGACCAAATTGATGGAATTAAGAAGAATCACAGAGAATTACAATACAATACCCACCAGGAAGAACTTCCTGTTCCAAGCCAAAATGGCCGAATTCCAAATTATACAACAATAACCACCTATTAGACTCTAATTAAAAAGCCCATAATTAAAAATATAGTCCCCTTAGGCCCAAGGTCAACTACAACAAAAGCCCATAATTAAAAATATAACAACAACAAATATAAATAAAATAACAGCAATACTCTTTCCGTGCTCGTCTCTTGTAAACCACATCCGTATCACAACTTCACCATCAGGCTACTCGATATTTCCATAAAACAATAACACCTGTTCTTTAACCAACTTGGCTGATGTAATTTATTCTCCTTTTGTGCAGGCACTAAACAATCCTATTTATTACATACACTGCCCTTATCCTTTGAAGAATTCTCCATTAACGTTGGCGCTAACATGTGTTACCCCTGCAGACTCAACTACTAGCAGATACGCTTATATAAAAGTTGGTCGCATGAAGGCCTCTGAAGTAGGACACTTGTGGACCCTAAACCTGACTTCCCGGAAATTTGATGATCTGAAGAATTTATGGGTTTGATCAAGGCAGGGACATTGAGATTGAGGAAATTCATGAGAAAAATGAGGACGATGACAATAGTGATACGAGGAGAATTGCACGTAAGGTGACTATAGTGGGATTGTGGTGCATACAAATGAGCCCCGATGATCGCCCGCCCTTCGATGAATAAAGTTTTGGAAATGCTTGAAGCTAAATTTGAGCAGCTCCAAATTACTCAGCACCCCACTAGATCAAGCCAAGTGGAATTAGATAAGGATCAAAGCTGGAGTACATATTCAACTGATCTGCACCCTTGCTCTCTCATGATGCTTCTTCGAGATTAGAGTGCAAGATTCATAAAGTTGAAAGCAAGCTAGAGTTATGAACATATTTACATGAAATGTGTTTGTCGCTGAGGTTGAAGGTTTTAAAATTATTGTTAGTTCAGTAAATATGTTAGAGATGATGTGTTCAATCTGATCGTTAAATTATACAAAGGGCACATGTTGCATTACTCGGTTAATCAAGTAATATAGTGTAGTGTAAGATGTAATATTGTTTCATAAAATAGGTAATACTGTATTACTCCATCTTCAATCTTTAAACATATTATTTTGAATGCTACAAGTGTTAGTTTATATATTAAACAATATTCAAGACTAATTTTGACAAAAGATCTGCGACCTTGACCAACCTCCTATGTCAAATTCTCCTTTATAAGCACAACGATAGTAAGAGAAGAGAGAATTGTGACTGGGAGCAGAGTCTCATCTGCTCTGGAAGGAAGTGAGAAGATAAAATGTGACGGAAATGATTATTTTAGTACAAAATCTTTTATAAATAAGTTTCATGGTATAATATTAATATTAGATGTATTTAATGGTACTATTACATGCATTCACCGATATCATTAAACTTGTGAATTATTACAATATTAAGTATTTTGGTATTAGTAAATTCATCTAATATAATTAGCAAGAAAATTACTTCAAATTCATATTTTTTATTTGATTAATTTAATATACTTTTGTGCCTTTTTTCCACTAAAATTGATTAATTGCATTTGACTGTGAAAAAAGTATTTATTTAGTTATTTCCGTAGAAAATTGAAATTACGGAGGAAACACATCTATATATTGCATATAAGTTTTTATCTTTTTTAGGGATTTTGGACTTAAAAAGTTGATTTTGACTACTCTGTCTAACTAAAAGCTTGATAATTACATGCTCTGAAATTTAAAAATAAAATTATTTGTCAACATCTCCCATTTAAATAAAAGATAAATAGTCATTTTTGGTATTTAGCAATGAATTAGATGCGTGTTGCTTTTACATTTATTTGGAATTGTCCACTATTTCGATCGATTGAGTCTTCTCTCTTGAGTCTACGTGACAACCAAAAATCTCCACCATTTAGAATTGTCTCTTTCGGGAATCAATCTAATTGGCTTTAAAATAGTGAAGCGCCACTCTTATCCACCATGACTAACTCAAACATGACGATCACTCAAAATCTCCTCCTCAGATGCTCTTCTCTTTTTATTTTACTCCTTATTTCCATCCAAACCTCTCTTGCAACTAACCAAACAATTAATCCCCATATTTGCAGCCCCTCTTCCTGTGGCATTATCAGCAATATTAGCTTCCCTTTCCGACTCAAACATGATCCCAAACACTGCGGCTATCCCCACTATGAGTTATCTTGCGAAAAAAATGCCACCTTTCTATATCTCAACTCCCAGAGATACAAAGTTAAAGGAATCAATTACCACAATTTCACCATCAGTCTGGTTGATGTTTCCATAAACAACAATACCTGCTCTTTTCCTGCCCATTCTTTATATGCATGCAACTTCAATATTAATGGTTATCCTTATAGCCTCGGGAGTTGCCAATCTTCCTTAGATTATCTTCATGAGCAGTCCTTATCCCTTGAACAATTCTTCTTCCCTGAGGTAGCAGCTTGGCCTATTAATTTCATGAGCTGTCCTTATCCCTTGAACAATTCTTCTTCCTTAACAGAAACTAGTGATTGTTCGAACAGAGCCAATGTTCTTGGTGCCTCAAGCAGACATACTTACATAAAGGTCGGCCACATGAATGCCTCAGAATTAGGAGACATGTGCAGAATAGACATGATAGCTATGACATCCTGGAAATTCGAGGATTTGAAGAATGTATCAATATCAGAAATCCACGAGTCTCTGCTCTATGGATTTGAGCTGTCTTGGAGCAAGTATCCCTGCGGCGAGTGCACAAACTCATCATACTGTACTCTTGATGAAGACCATACGGCCTTTTGCTTCGTTGATGTGGTGATTCCCTGGATGTTTATCATTGGCACAGTTCTGTTCCTCATCGTAATAGCAATACTAGGTAAAGGTCCTAATATCATTTGTCCAATATCTCTGCTCAATTCTAATGGATTGAACACCCTTCGATGCAGCTATTGTTTGTCTAGGGGTAAGCATTCCAGGAAAGATCATCATCGGATTCACCACCCTCTTCAGCGGACTTCTCTACTGTTACAGATGGCAATGGTTTCACAGCCACTTTATCTGTAAGAATTCTCCACTTCCATTAATAAATAGGTAAAAAAACAGAGATTCTATTTTTAACATAAATTTCTCTTTTATGTATGTGTGTAATTTACTTGCAGTTGCAGCGTATCTCGTGGGGCTTCTTGAGGTATTTATAGGTGGGCTCTTTAGTCATACTCAGTAGATATTTAAAGCTGTGGTGCATGTAATTACTCCCTCCATCACTCAAATTTATTTTTATTTGTGTTAGCACGAATTTTTTTAAAAATATAATAAATAAAACAAGAATATTGTAAAATAATAGTGAGTTTCACTAGAAAATAAAATAATTATTTATGAGTATAATAATAAATAATATTTTCTAAAAGAAAAAAAAGAATAAATTTGGGGGATGAATAGAGTATTATTTTTATCACAGTAAAATCTAACCAGAAAAGATACTCAAGGCATTATTTTTTCCAGTGCTCTGCTTAGCCATAAGGTGCATCATTGGGTTTCCTTTCTTGATGGTATACGTGATCTTCAATTATCGAAGAAGGCATTTGTCCATGTTTGATGTAATAGAAAAGTTCCTTCGAAGTGACGACAAACTCAAGCCAATAAGGTACTCCTACTCAGACCTAAAGAAGATGACTAGAGGTTTTCGAGAAAAATTAGGCAATGGAGGATTCGGTACTGTTTACAAAGGAAAGCTTCGGAGTGGTAGCAGTGTGGCTGTGAAACTACTCAATGATGCAAGAGAAAACGGGCAAGATTTCATCAATGAAATTTCAACCATTGGAAGGATCCATCATGTGAATGTTGTGAGGCTAGTTGGTTATTGTGCAGTTGGATCCAAGCGTGCTCTTGTATATGATTTTATGCCTAATGGTTCCCTCGACAAGTACATCTTTAACCGCGAAGCAATGAATTTTTTAACTTGGGAGAGGAAGTACGAGATTGCAATTGGAGTGGCTCGAGGGATTGACTACTTGCACAAAGGATGTGACATCCAAATTCTGCATTTTGACATCAAGCCTCACAATATACTTCTTGATGATAAGTTCATCCCAAAAATCTCTGATTTTGGGCTAGCAAAATTTTGCTCCACTGACAAAAGTATGGTGTCTCTGAGTGCAGCTAGAGGAACAATAGGTTATGTTGCTCCGGAACTAATCAACAGAGGTTTTGGTGAAGTCTCTAACAAAGCTGACGTCTATAGTTTCGGCATGTTGCTTATAGAAATGGTGGGTTTAAAGAGAGACTTACAAGGGGTTGATCATTCTTCTAGTCAGTATTTCCCATGTTGGATATACAAGTACATCGAGCAAGGCAAGCAACTTGAAATTGGAGAAATTGATGAAATCAACGATGGTGATTGCAAGGATACTAATAGGGAAATTGCTAGGAAGATGACTATAGTGGCACTGTGGTGCATACAGATGAATCCAAATTCTCGCCCTGCGATGAATAAAGTTCTGGAAATGCTGGAAGGCCAAAAGGAACAGCTACGAGTTCCCAATCGGCCACCTCAGTCAGCCCAAGTTGCAGTTAATGATGAGGATCAAAGCTATAACACATATTCAACTGATTCAATATCCTTCCTCTACAATGGTGATGATCCCAGCATGGAGATTACTGTGGTTAATGATTAAGTATAATTTTCTGCACTTCTTTTCCATTTCTCCACCTTTGTTTTTGTCTGAAAAGTATTCATCTTGCAAGTATACAGGGTTATGGTTTTAAAGAATGTATCATCGACATGTAATGTTATTATTCCCCTTTGATATTGTAACATTGTTTACTATTCTAATATGAAATTTCCATGATTCCAATGCAAAAAGTCCATGAAAATGTTTTTCAATTTTGGACCTTCCATTTCATCAAGATCCTGTGTTATTAAATGAGGAAGTTTTGGATTATATTGAAATTTTTCCCAAAATGTTTATCAACTGGGATAATTCTCTCCACGCCTCCAATTTTGTTAATTTATATAAAGGCAGTTTTAATTTCTCTGACATTTTCTTTTTATGTTCCAACATATATCTCATCTCTTGGACATGGACCCAAAATTATGGTGGTTCGTTAAATAGATTTTAAGATTCCATATATCGTACATCTAGATTATGCAACACAAACTGAAACATAAAAAATAGCACAAAAGGTCTCATTCGATATATCGACATAGTTTTAATGGATTGTACATGGACTAATTTAAGGGTAAATATTAATTTTTGCTCTCAATTTGCACCAATTTGTTTTAATCCGCTATACTTACATAGAGGTTGGCCACATGAATGCCTCGGACTTGGGAGACGTGTGCAGAATAAAGTGTTTGTCACCAAATCAACTCATACTAGTCCGATGATAAGAAATACAGTAACAAAGACAAAATAAACTCTCACATCTTCAAGATGGATATCCACAATTTGGTGCATGAATAATGCAGATTTCTCAGTAATAAAACTGGTCTTAAAAATCTCTCACTAGATATATTTTGACTTTTCCCTTCCGGAGAAGACTAATAAATCAATCTAATTGGCATTAAAATTGTGAAAGCACTCCATCTTTGATTCCAATCTCCACCACCATGATGATGAATGCAATCCCTGAAACTCTCCTCCTTATACTCCTAATTTCCCTTTTCCAAAGTACATCCCATGCAACCAACACTTGTAGCCCCTCAGCCTGTGGCGACATTCGCAATATTAGCTTCCCTTTCCGACTCAAAAATGATCCCAAACACTGCGGTGATACCAAATATGAATTGGTATGCGAAAACAACGTCCCCTTGGTGGATCTCCGGCCATCCTCCCAAAAATACAAAGTGAAAGAAATCAATTACCGCAACTTCACCATCAGGCTACTCCATGTTTCCATAAACAACAACACCTGTTCTTTTCCCAACTTGGCTGATGTAATTTATTCTCCTTTTGTGCGGGCACTAAACAATCCTATTTATTACATAGACTGCCCTTATCCTTTGAAGAATTCTCCATTGTTGGGGCTAAATTATAAGGATTCATGTGTTACCCCTGCAGAGTCAAATACTAGCAGATACGCTTATATAAAGGTTGGCCGCATGAAGGCCTCAGAAGTAGGACACTTGTGCACCCTAAACCTCATGGCGATCACTTCGTGGAAATTTGATGATCTGAAGAATTTATCGGTTTCACAAGTCCAGGAGCCTCTGCTCTACGGATTTGAGCTTCCTTGGTGGAGCTATGCCTGTGAAAAGTGCGAACCCAATTTCTACTGTTATTATGATGAAGACCATACTGTCACTTGCAAGTCATCATATGCACAAATCAGTATGCTCATAGGTGCGCCAAGACATTTTTATCCTTTAATTTATTATTATTTTTTGTAAAGAAATACTTGTTAATTAGTTATATCTGCGACAATTCTAATTTCGTCAACAACACCCTGTGTAGCTGTGGTGTTAATACTGCTATTTTTAGGGGTAAGCGCCATTCCAGCAAAAATCATCATTGGACTCACCTGCGTTGTCGGGCTCTCGTTTCTTTTCAAGTGGGATTGGTCTTTTGTGTCTCTCGACCTACAATCCTGTAAATCTCTGTTAATTTCAACATATTTCTTTCTTTTTTTTATATGTTTTCCTCTTAGCTTATATACATATGGTGCATTTGCAGTTGCAGAGGGTGTCAGGTCACTTGGGATATTAATAGGTGCGCTCTTAATTAATTTATGTTTCATGCACTAATATTATATATCCAATATTCATACATTCGGATTTATTTTTTCTTTCTGATTTTTTATTTCCAGGGGTCGGACTTGTAGCGAGGTTAATAATTGGATTTACTTGCCTAATTGGGTTTCTGATATACAAGTTCCGAACAAGGCATCTGTCCGTATTCGATGCAATCGAAAGTTTCCTTCGAAGTGACCATAAACTCGTGCCAATTAGGTACTCCTATTCAGACATAAAGAAGATGACTCGAAGTTTTCGACAAGAACTAGGCCACGGAGGTTATGGTAAAGTTTACAAAGGAAAGCTTCGAAGTGGTCATGATGTAGCTGTAAAGCTATTGGGTAAGGCTGGAGCAAATGGCCAAGACTTCATGAATGAAATAGCAACCATTGGAAGGATCCATCATGTTAACGTTGTCAAACTAGTTGGATATTGTGCAGAGAGATCCAAGCGGGCTCTTGTGTACGATTTCATGCCTAATGGTTCTCTTGACAAGTTCATCTACAGTCGAGACGGAGTGGATTCCTTGGACTGGAAGACAAAGTATGAGATTGCGATTGGGGTGGCTCGAGGGATTGAGTATTTGCACGGAGGTTGTGACATCCAAATCCTGCATTTTGACATCAAGCCTCACAATATACTGCTCGATGATAACTTCACTCCAAAAATCTCGGATTTCGGGCTAGCCAAAATTTACTCTACCGAGAAAAAGACAGTGACCCTGACTGCAGCTAGAGGAACCATAGGCTATGTTGCTCCTGAGCTCATCAACAGAGGTTTTGGCAGAGTGTCTTACAAAGCTGATGTCTACAGTTTCGGGATGTTGTTGATCGAAATGGTGTGCTTAAAGAAAAAGTTGAGGGGAAACGATGGGAAATCTAGCCGGTATTTCCCAGATTGGATATATGAGTCCCTTAATCAAGAGAGGGACATTGAAATCGGAGAAATTCATGAGGAAGATGAGAATGAGGGTGCGAAGAGAATTGCACGTAAGATGACGATAGTGGGATTGTGGTGCATTCAGATGAGTCCCGACAATCGCCCTTCAATGAATAAAGTGTTGGAAATGCTGGAAGGTGAAGTTGAGCACCTGCAAATTCCTGAGCGTCCCACTCAATCAAGTCAAGTGTTACTAGATGAGGATCAAAGCTGGAGTACATATTCAACTGAGTCTGCATCATTGCTCTGTCATGATGTTTCTCCCAGCTTCGAAATTACAGTACAAGATTCATAAAGTTTGAGGCAGGAAAGAGTCACGAGCGTATGTACATTAAATGCGTTTGTCAATGGTGCTAAAGAAGTCCCACATCTGTTTTTCTTATCGAAAGTCATGTTTATGTTTTTAATAAGGGGAAATAAGGTATTTCCCAAGATCTCAAACACCTTAGATGATTTACGTAATCACAAAATATGCTCTCTTCGATAGGAAATGTTAAAAGCTAAGATATAATATATGATGATGAACTGCTGCAATGGCATTGCCTTTTATGGACTTCTATCTCAGAGATTGCATTCAATACACCATCCTTCAACAAATATGAAATTGACGATGTGTTTATTTGCTTTTCAATCGAAATATAACAGAGCTCCCTTTTAGTTAAAAGAAAAGTTAATTACTAACTGTTCGAAATCAGGTCAGGCCACTTGTTCGGGCTAATTCTTCACACCTCTCCTTCAGGCTAGTTTGCTTATTCCAGCTGGCTACTTCACCTCTTCATGGCAGTAAAAATCCTCTTTGATTACTTTAAGTTTTCATGTCAGGAACATCTTCAAGTCTTCTAAATTCAGTAGAACCGTGAATATACCCGTAAACCTACTGATCCTAGTAGTCAATTTCAGTGAATGTGACTTCAGGCGAGTGATACCAAAACTACAAATATAATATTATACTAGTATTTACCTTTTTACATTTTAGTAAAGTAACAGGTCATTAAATATAAAATATCTAGCTGATCCGTCAAACTTTGTCATGTAAAAAAGTAAATTATGTCCCGTAAATATCAGCATGATTTCTCATTTCCTATAGTATAATATTGAATAAAATATTAAAATTGAAAATTTGTATGAGTACTTTCAATTTGTAAAAAAAAGACACTAAATTTAAATTGGAATTACTTGCGGATTAAAACTCTGAAAGAATTATTTTCCCAAATTTATTACTGACCCTAAAATAGAATTTAAATTTGACTGGTAAACTAATTCACAGCTTAAATATGCTACCGTATACTCCATTCATTTGAAAACTAAAGAATAAATTTAAAATTATCAGAGAAAAAAAAGAGAATAAATTTAAAATTCTGAATGAAATAAATTTGAAATTTATTTAATAATTAATTAGATGTAAAATTATTTGAGTATATGCATCATACGAATTGTGCAATTCAAATGTTTTTTTAGTTCATTTCTTTATTATGTTTAAAAACTTATTCCTATTTTTTTTTTAAATAATGGTTAATATTTATTAAATTATAATAGATGTGACTATTAATAAAATAAAAATAATATTTTTAGAAAGCACATTTGATGATGGATTTAATATACAATACACTTACTAAGGGGGGTGTATTCGTTTAAGATTTCGTGGGATTTTAAAGGACTTTTTTCTTATAAAAAAGTCTGTTGGTATTCAATCAGGATTTTAAAGGATTTAAAAATAATCCATTGGTATTCAATCAGGATTTTAAAAGACTTAAAAACAATCCACTGGTATTCAATCAGGATTTTAAAAGACTTAAAAACAATCCACTGGTATTAAAAAATATAAGGATTTTAAAGGATTGTTGGGTTTGATGGATTTTGATGGATTCTTTAGTGTATTTTATAAATACCAACAATCCCATCAAAACCTCTAGGATTTCGGTGGACTTTTTTAATTAATGACTTTATTTATCCCCAAATTGATTTATATATAATTATTTATTTTTAAGACCTAAAATAGTTTTAACCTTTATAATTTCATCTCTACATTTATAACATCAACGATAAAATAATTACAGTGACGAAGAGTAATATAATATTATATATACATATATACTAGAATAAATAAAAATAATTAATAATTAATCATTAAATAGTATTAAAAAACGATATTGTTCATCCTAACTTATATACAAGATAAATCTTTATTTTTATATAGTATTATTATAATACTAATATTATATATTACGTATGTCATTAGGTAATATTTTTATATTGATAATATTTTTTTACGGTATTTGAGTTTTGTTATATTTTACTTTGGTTGCTTTGATTATTCAATTTCGATACTTTTTTATATTGATAATATTAGCATGTGCAGCTCTACATAACTTTATTCGCAAAGAATGTCATTCTGATGAATTTCCAATTGAATCGGTGGACGAACATTCATCTTCAACATTACCAGTTAATGAAGACCGTGATTTTGAGCCTATCATTCAAACTCAAGAGCAAGAACGACATGACGCTAATGTTTGGAGGACTAGTATAGCTATGAATATGTGGAATAATGCTATTTAAAAGGACATGATATTATGATTTTTTTTGTCTTTAACTTTTTCTTTTTTTTTTTAATTTGAAGGTATGAAAAATTTTGAATTTTTATTGTATGTCACAAATCCATGAAATTCTGCAAAGTCTACAAAGTCCTATAAAATCCATTAAAATCCTTATTTTAAAAGTCTTACAAAATCCTGCAAAATCTTAAAAGTCACCAAAATCCTACAAAATCTTTAAAATCTGCAGGATTTTTTTCAGCTAAAACAGTCTTTTAAAATTCTAATCCAATACACCCCTAAGATAACGTTGTGAAATTGTGGAATTGAACGAGCTGCAGAGGATGTGTAAATTAGATGGGGACGAGTGAGTCAGCCCCTCGTGTCACACCTCCACAGTCGATTCCTTCACAGCCACAAAATCTTCTTCTCTTTTCTTCTTTTGTTTTATATTTTTTGTAAAAAGCCAAAAAGTCAGCCAATCATTCCACACATTTTCCACATAAATATGTTATTAACAAATATTCGTCAAAAAATTATTTAGCCAATTATTTTACCCAATAACATAATCAGTTCAAATTGAAAGAATTTACTTTTTCATCTAAACATTTAAATTTGTACATAGCTATTTAGTCATTTATGTATTTTATCTCGTTTTTAAAAAGAGGTCCAATAAGTGAATAATTTAATATAAATAAAATTATTTTTAGTTGAATTTAAGATGTTGGGCAGGTCTAAATTTTAATATTATGAAAAAAATTATCTTCTTAAAAAATTTTAATTTGTGAGAGAGGTGTGGAATTAATTTATTTATTTATCTGTTCATACGCAAATGTCAAATTCAATATTTTACTACTACTTCTAATAAATTCATCATGGTAATGAAACAGAATTAGGAATCATTTGTTGAAAAAAATTTATGTGGAGCTGTTCTAGGGTTCAACTACTTTGTGTTGTATTTTGGCGCCCCCAATTTATTCTTTTTATTATTTTATTTTCTATATAAATAAATCATCTTTTAAATAATCCACATCAAGTTAAATTAAACTGAATGATCCATATATTTCTTTTAGAATGGACCTAAGCAAAAAAGAAAAATAATAGTAATAAAGAAATAGGTAGGATAACCACCCAAAGCCGACCAAGCAACCTAACCGACCACCTCCACATCTTATCCGCCACGTATCAAATACGGCCACATTTCTATTCAAAAGTATTACTCCCTCTGTCCCAAGATAAATTTCACACTTTCCTTATATGAATGTTCCAATTCTTTCTTCACACCCCAAAAAAAGAAACAATTCTCACTTACAAAAGTCAATAAAGTACACTTTTTATATTTTATTATTTAACTTCACACTCACATACTTCATTTTTTCTTAATATGCGTGAAACTCCACCTATGAAGAAAATGTTGGGACGGAGGGAGTACTTTTTTATACTTACTAATTTTATTCATCTTGCTTTCACAAAAATAATAACAATAATATAATTTATTAACCTAAATCCATTTATTATATGCAACTCTTGATCAAATTTTACTTGATATTTAATGGGTTCAAAAGTAACCTATTAATTTTTTGTTACGAAATTTATATATATTATATTATTTTTTTGGTTTTTTTTTTTATAGAAATATCACTTCTTTATTATTGAAAAGTTACTATTATTTATAAAAATTACTTCATATTAAATTAATTTTTGAGTATAAATAAAAATAACTTTTTAAAAATATAACACTTAATTGGATAAGAAAAAAAAATCGAAAGCCTGCCCTTTTCATATTAAATTAAATATTTTTATTTTGAATCAATTTTTTATGTATCAATTACACCGTATACTGAACTTAGAGATGGGACGCATAAGTAAAATAATTGAAATATTTAGACTAATAACTGGGCCGTGCATGCTAAATTTTTACTGAAAATGTAAAATGAAACATTTAATCTAACAAGTTAAAATTTTGTACGCATGCAACTTAAATATATATTTAAATATATATTTTTATTGAATAATTAGAATTTTTTACACTAAATAGTTAGTGTTGAACTCACTCCAATGTAAACATCTCAATTATTCATCCTAACTATTTAAATAAATATTTACAGAATGCATTTGATTAATAACTGAAAATTAATAAATATAATATATAGAGCTAAAAATAAAATTGAAAATTCTAAAAGAATCAAATTACAGCACATGGAAGGCGTGTGTTATTTATGTATTTGACGCCCTGCTTAACCTTTCCACCATACGCTTTTCTTTTTCGCATTCTCAAATCATTTGAAAATCTGTTGATACAAACAGAACCCCCTGCTCCTTCCCTCCTATTCTCTCTCTCTCCTAATTTTCTCTCTCTAGAACCCAGAATTCTCTAAATAAATCACACAATAAGAAGAAAATGCCGTTTTGCGACGTGGGCAATGGAATCAAGATATTTTACAGAACTTACGGCAATGGACCAGTCAAAATTCTAATGATCATAGGTATCGCATTGCGCCTTTTTTTTTCCTTGGCAACTGAAATTCGAATTAAATTTCGTGGGTTTTTGGTGGTTTTTATGATAATAAACCTTTTTTCATGAATTTACGCTGTTTAAGGATTGAATTCTGAATCCGAATATAAATTGGTTTTGTGATGATTATTCAGGATTAGCTGGTACCCACGATTCGTGGGGCCCACAGATTAAGGGCCTGGCCGGAACGTTGACTCCGAACGATGAAGAATCGCCGGCCGACGACCGACGCAATGAGAATGGCGTAGGAGTCTCCGGCGTGGAGGTCTGCGCTTTTGACAATCGTGGTGTGGGTCAGAGCTCTGTTCCCACCAAAAAATCAGAATACACGTGAGTAATACCAATGTACTCATTTTTTTTTTAAATGAATTTTTTTTTCTTCTTAATGTTTGTGATGGAATTCTCATTAGACTTTATTTTGGAAAAAATTTTGGGTTTAGTTGAGATGAAAATCAATGTTTGGGCGATGGAGATTTGGTTTAATTTTATTACATATATCTCGTGATTGCATGGCGTGGATTCATTAATTTGATTGATGTTAAGTCTACCTTCTGCAGGACGAGTATTATGGCGAATGATACAATAGCTTTAATGGATCATTTGGGGTGGAAAAAAGCTCATGTATTTGGTCATTCAATGGGTGAGTCTTTGATTTCGAATTAATTCTTTAGTTGGCATTGTTGACTGTAATCCTCCCACAACTCGTGTTCTTGATCAATGTTGTCCTCAAAAATGTCAAATGTTGGCATCTTCCAAGTGTGGATTGATTAATCATTTACAGAATCCATCATACCGATTAAATATCCTTGAATGCAAATGTAGATTCAGGGAGGCTTTTATCGATTTATCAATGGTAATGAGATTGGAATTTGCTTTTGCCTCTCTGCTCTAGGATATGTTTGATGAATGATTGTCTTCATGGTGGTTGCATTACTGGTGTTGTGCTCTAATTTTAGAAAATTGACTTATTGTTTGTGGATGATTGTTTATTCTCATAACCATATATTTATTTTCATTCTCATTGAAGAGTTATTAACCCAAGCGTCACCTCAATCATATGGCTTAACTTCGTCTTATGTGGATGCTTCACATTGGCTTGCTTGTTTACGAACTACTAAATTGGAAGTCTGATTAGCATAGCAATGCATTTGCCCTTATCACTATGCTATCATGAAGTTCTAATCATTTGACCTGAATAATGCAGGATCTATGATTGCTTGTAAGCTTGCTGCTACGGTACCTACAAGAATTTCGTCTTTGGCTTTGTTGAATACAACTGGTGGAGGCTACGAATGCTTACCTAAGGTATGAACACTTAACTATAGGAGCCGTATGCTACAAGAAAAATGCCTGTCATCCATTGTGGGTTCTGCAGATTTCTCACTTGTCAACTCCAATACCAGAGGCAATGCATAAAATCATAACTTGCCTAATCTCTCATACTGTCTTTCTTATTCGTTGCAGTTGGACCGTAATATTTTGTCTATTGCAATGCGTTTTCTGAGGGCGAGAACTCCTGAACAGAGAGCAGCTGTCGATTTAGATACCCACTACTCACAGGTTAAATAGCCTGAGAACTCTCATTTCTATTTATTTTTCCTGTTCTAATCTCCACCCCCTCTCTCATTTCTGGTCCTTATATTAAAAAAAATATATCAAAGTGACTGAATATGTTGCTATTTGCAGGAATATCTTGACGAGTATGTCGGACAAAATACCAGAAGATCAATCTTGTACCAAGTAAGGAATCGTAAGAGTTGCAAATTTCAGACTATAAACTTGATAAACTACTTTTCCGTTGAATAGATGTATAGGTCCAAAGAAATGGAGTATAATATATGCGCCTTGAATTTTCATAATTCAAAATGTACAATTCTCATTATCAAATTGCCTGATTGTATAATTGATGCTCGCCATAGTTGAGATTAAATGCGTTTAAAGAATATCTAATTTAATGCAAGTTTCAAAACATGATAACATAATGGCTTTAACTCTGCAGGAATACGTAAAAGGCATATCGTCGACTGGTATGCAGCCAAAATGCGGATTTGATGGTCAAATTAATGCTTGCTGGACTCACAGTATGTCAAAAGACGAGCTAGAAACTATCCGTACTGCTGGATTTCGTATATCGGTTATTCATGGCAGGTATTCTAACATGGAAACTTAAGTTAATGCTCTCATGATCATGTATCTAAGATGACTGATTGTAACTTCTTTTTGGTGTAGACATGACGTGATTGCTCAGTTGAGTCACGCAAAACGACTTGCAGAGAAATTACATCCGTCTGCGAAAATGATTGAACTTAACGGTGGACATCTAGTAAGCCATGAGAGAACTGAAGAGGTATACCATCTGAAGTTTTTACATCACTTTTAAATGATAATCGAAACAGAGAAGTTAATGAAGCAAACGGAGTAAACAAAATCGAAGTTATAATCTGCAATAGTATTGGAGATATCTCTATCATGCAACAAGTAAACATGCATGCAACAATATCTTTATACTCATTTAGCAGTTGACTATGGCTTAATTGGAAAGACTGAAATTACTTAACATGATGCTTACATGGTTTTCCTCCGCTAAAACTTCAGGTTAATAAAGCTCTGCTGGAATTGATCAAGGCATCGGAGAGTTCGATGAGTCCATACGATTGGACAAATTTGTCCATCAAAAGCAGTGGTGAGTGGTACTCTGCTCTTATTTGATATTAGCTAGTCCCTCCGTCCACAAAACTTTCTCTCCTTTCTCATTTGAAAACAATCTACACTCACAAACAAAAGTTCAGGCTCCACAATACTCCCATTTTTCCATTACTTTATCTATCATTTCAATATAATATTATTTTTCATTAAATCTCGTGTCACTTCTCTAAGGGGAAATAATCTCGTGGACGGAGGGAGTACTATTAATTTCTAAAATCGAAGACTGACTAATCGTGTTATTGTTTTCAGGAAGTAAAGCTACTCGGATATCTGTATGGAGAGCTATCAGTTCATCTTTCATTATTGAAAGTGTAGAGAAGATGCATATTTTCCTAACATTCTTTTTTGGCTTATTTGTGTTAGCCCTTGAACACATACGAAGAGGCGTGAGGAGGCTCAAGCCCGTCAAAGTAGGACCTGCTCTAATATAAGCTAGCATCAATCAGGTTCGAAATTCTACTTTTATTGCTCTACTCTCTATAATAATCTTCATAAGCCTTAGCTGCTCACAATGTTCGACTTTTAAGCATCACTTTTTTCCTATATGTGCAGGGATTTCATTCTCTTTGCTATCACCTAACAGGCTGCCTATCTTGGTGCCAATGAGTTTATAGAGTAGAATAATCCAGCTCTAACTTCGACTGCCTTAAGAGGATTCTATCGCACTTCACTGGAACCTCGGTCCTCCTGAATTGGAACGAGGAAGACATGCTGCAGAAAGCTAAAGCTGCTAGCTCCAGCTCTATTTTGAATGAAAATGAAGTGCATTTTTTGAAGAAATTTTGTGAAATTATTTAAGATAAATATACTTTGTAGAGATAATGTAAAGTTGCTGCATAATGATAAATGAAAAGTGATAAAACTTATTTGTTACTCCATTGAGTTCCAATTATCAGGTACTCTAGATTTAGAATTTTGCATCCATATTACCAAAAAGAAATGACCAAATCTCATATGGATGCACTCATCATGTTACAATTATATTAATCTGCAAGTAATTACTACAGAATCAATATAATGACGGAGAGAATACAAGACAAGAATTTCTCTCACACATACACATGTATGTATTGATGTTAATGGTTGAAGTATTTTGGTGCAAAGATGCATATTTCAATTTCAGAGAAGAGGTTGAAAACACACAAAAACAGAGAAAGGAGTATAATAACACATACATGTTTATCTTATGATGATGTTTACCTAAGCTTATTGGAAGAAGGTTCAATGGTTCATGCTCACAATTCTACCAGTATAGGCTTTCATTGCATATAACATTACCGATCACGTACATCGTGCCGACTGGCTGAGGAGGGTGGCGCTGATGGAGGGGCTGCGGCTGAGACATCGACGTGATGAAAGAAAGATGGGGTGGTGGAATTGATGTTTCAACAATGTATATAACATTCTTGGCGTGAATAATACAAAAACATATATAGGAGATATACCAGAAGAATATTCTAATATGCTTTGCCCAAAATAATTACAACCGAACACCTTATCCAATGGGATTTGCAAAGAAACGTAAAATGTTGTTAAATTTGATAAGCTAAAAAAATGAAATAAACTTAGATATTATTTTAATTTTTAATTTAGAGAGCCAAATATGAATTTAAAGTTAAAATCGATATAAAAGATCAACAATTAGCTACAATAAAAACAAGTTTTGAAAAAAAAATAATCATGTCTCCTTTGAGCTCGATCCTAATCGTTTCAAATAGAAGAAGTCTTTTTCTATCCTATATCGTTATCAAAGCATAATAATTTTTTTTATACATTTTCTTTTTTTGCATCAATTACAGGCAAATTTATTTATTTAAATATGATAAGTTTGAACTGTGTGGCCAAAATAGGGTAGAAAGTAGGAGTTGTTTATCAAAGTGAAGAGCCTCAAGGATTATAGTCAAGAGCTGACAATTTCGGCACGGTTTCATGAGCTGGCCCGGTCTATCTGATATTTTGGCTGGATTGTGCCCAATTTTTATAGGCCCGATTGAAAAATAGGTCGGGTCGGCCCGTGAATATGACTTACCCCGGTGGAGTGGCCCGCGTCAACCCGATTGCCATTTTTGTTGTGATAGAACTGACAATTCAAGTCCAGTCCGTCCTACCCAATATTTAGACTAGGTTGGGCTCAATTTTTACAGGCCCCGTTGAAAAGTTGATCGATCCGACCAGTGAATATGATTTAACCCGATGGACTAGGCTGGACCGATCTATTTGCCAGCTCTATCTCCTAGGAAGTGACTATACCATGACACACATTCATGGCCCATAGTGGAGGCACACAGAATAAAATTGTATTTATGCACTGTGTTTATTATTTTGGTATGAAGATAAAGTTAATCTTCACCAATGAAGTGCACGTAATCTCCCATCAAAATTGTCTCTTTAATCTCCATGTTGAGATTAGAAGCTCATTTAACCCTTTCCCTTTTTTCTCATTTATTGAAAAACAGAATTATCATCTCATCTAAAAATAATCACATATTCACATGGCTCAGTAAAGCAACTCAAAAGCACGTAAAATACTCATATTTATATCTTATATGTTGTCTTATTTTACCAAATATTTAAAGATGTTTATATATTCTTAAACAATATAACTGTGTTTTAAAAAAGCTTATAAACTCAATAAAAATTAGGCTCTTAATTAAACATGTCTGTCATAAAGTGAACATAAACCAACCCGCCCATAAAAAGCTATAATAAATAAAATGTGATTTGTAAGTTGCTCATGAACAATTTCTATGGAAGGCTAATGAACATCATAATGGAAAAATTCTTGCTCCTCTAAGTAAACATGCTCATCTTCAAACAAGATAATAACATTCAGAGTTCCACCAAAGTATGCAGCATCAGTCATACTAGTACTGGTTTAATAGATCCCAGACAAAAAATATAAATATAGAAACAGATATGCATTCTACTTTGTTGTTTGCACATGACTTAAAACAAGAATTATATATTAGTATATAAATTAGTAATGTAATATTTTGTTAGTTTTTTACTTTAATTACCGAGTTATATTATTAGATGAGGACCAAAGTTGGAGTACATATTCAACTGATTCTGCATCCTTGCCCTGTCATGAAAGTTACAGCTAGACAATAATGTAAAAAAAAAAAAAGTTGCAAGTACAATTTTCAATTCGTAAAAGTCGAGGCTAAAATCGAAATAGAAATAATTTACATGATTAAAAAAATCTAATAACTTATCATTGATCCCAAAATTACGACTTGATAACAAATGCTGTCGTAAAATCCATTCATTTGGGTTTAAGAATATACGAAGGACCCGCTTGGTTGGGGGTAATGAGGGTGAGGAATGAGAATGACTATTTTAAATTTATACCAAACATCTCCTAAGACTGAGCTTCATGAGTTTGATGATTAAAATAGTATGTTTAAAATTGAGGGTGACATAAATCTGAAATTAATTCAATACTCAGATGCAAAATTAGATCCATTCATCACAGCCACAAAATCCTTTTCCTTTATCTTCATTTATTTTGCCAAAGACTTTGGGTCATGATTCATCATGCAAGTCTCCTCTGGTGTTGCTTTTGGAGAAGACTTGGCCAACGTAGAAAATGCTTCCAAATTTCCTTTTAAATTCTGATGAAGCTAACTCCACAAGGGATACATACATACAATCATGAAGATCACTAAAAATATCCTCCTCCACACATGTTCATCATCTCTCTTCATTTTTTTCCTAATTTCCCTTCTTCAAACATCTTTTGCAAAGAATTCTAATATCTGTAGCCCTTCGGCCTGCGGAGATATTAGCAATATTAGCTTCCCTTTCCGACTCAAACACGATCCCAAACACTGCGGCTATGCCGACTATGAATTGGTATGTGAAAACAATGTCACCTTACTATATCTCAACTCTGAGCAGCAGAAATACAAAGTGAAAGCAATCAATTACGACAACTTGACCATCAGGCTGGTTGATATTTCAATAATAAGTACCAACATTTGTTCCTTTCCCAAATCCTCTGCTTACTCATACAACTTCAGAGATGATGATCATTATAGCACCTACTACCGCCGGGGGAAATATTACTACCCAGATATAGCATTGCCTGTTAATTTCATGAGCTGCCCACGTCCGTTGAACTACTCTTCCTTGTTTACGGATACTAATGATTGTGCCAACAGAGACCCGTTGGTTCTCGATGCCTCAAATTCTTCTTCGAAGAGCAGGGCTACTTATATAATGGCGGGCCACATGAATGCCTCAGATGTGAGAGACATGTGCAGAGTAGACATGATAGTGATGACATCTTGGAAATTCAAGGATTTGAAGAAGAAGAATGTTTCGATTTCAGAAATCCACGCATCTCTGATCTATGGATTTGAACTCTCTTGGCACGTGTATCCCTGTAGCAACTGCAAAGGTACATCATATTGTTCTCTTGATGAAGACGATGCACTCATTTGTAGACATCGCTCGTATATTCTCCAGATTGGTGTGATCGTCATGATAGGTGTGCGTGCTCTAATATATGTTTCACAAATCATGCATGTTGTTTTTAGTAAACGAAATACCCGCGATACTTGCAAGTTAATTACATCAGCAATTCTAACCCAGTGCAGTTGTGGTATTTGTTGGGGTAAGCATTCCAGCAAAGATCATCCTTGGATTCACCTGCTTTTTTGGACTCTTATATTGGATTAGATGGCTTTGGATTTTCAGTAAGAATTATTACTCTCTAATGTCTCATTTTCTGTCTATAAACCAACACTGTTAATTAACTCTGAATTACAGGTTCGTTGCCTCTCGCATATCTTGGGATATATACAGGTGCGCTCTTAATTTATGTTGCATGCAATAAATTATATATCCGTCTGTATGATCCATATAACAAAAAAATAAAGATGAGGAAACAGATAATATCAAGAAAGAAAAATATTCATACATTTGGATTTTATTTTTTCGTATCATATGTCATTCTCTCGAAAGGTGTAAGTGAGTCGAGCTCGAGCATATAAATACTCGATTCAAGAGGTTTGCAAGTTTAATCGAACTTACACAGTATTTAATATTTCGATGTATTATACTCTCTCCGTCCCACTATATGTTGCCCATTTGCTTTTTTATTTTTTTTTTAAACTACTATTCACTTCTTTATTATTATTTTCAATACTTTTTACACTATTTCCATTACTTTTCCACTTTTCTCCATCACATCACTTATACTTTTTCACTTTTTTCATCATATCATTTATATTTTTTTCACTTTTACCTTAATTCGTGTGCCCTAAACCAATGAGCAAGTTATACCGAGACAGAGTGAGTATTAAGTACTTCCTTTGTAGGACAGGAATTCACACATTTTTCTTATTTTAAAGTTAAACACGAATACTAAAAAAAATATTGATTTGCATTCACATTCACATTCACATAATTATACATATATTTACTTATATACTACTATTTTATTTAGAAAACGTGAAATCTCAAGGATGCAATGGAGAGTATAAAAAAAGTTAATTATATTATATGCAATATATGTTATAAATGTAATAATACTATACATGTTAGTATACTATATAAAATTTCTCTTTTATATTTCCTCATATTAACTCTGAATTCCAGCATATTTCTCTTTCATATTTCCTCTTATTTTATCTGGTGCAGGTGTAGTTCCAGTTCCAGTTACGTTGATTCTCCAGTACTCTCTTGGGATGTTAATAGGTGCGCTCTTATTTTATGTGGCATGCAATAAAATTATCCATCTGTGATCCATATATCAAAAGAAATTCAGATGAGAAAACAGTTAATATTAAGAAAATAAAAAACCAATATTCATACATTTTATTTTATCCTTACCAAGGTATCATATGTCATTCGTCCTTATGTTGTTCCAGGCCTCGTCCTTGTAGCAAGGTTCATCATTGGGTTTACTTTCTTAATGGGGTTTCTCATCTACAAGTTCCGAACAAGGCATCTGTCCGTGTTCGACACAATAGAAAGCTTCCTACGCAGTGACAACCAACTTATGCCAATTAGGTACTCTTATTCGGACATAAAGAAGATGACTAGAGGTTTTCGTGGAAAACTAGGCAAGGGAGGTTATGGTTCTGTTTATAAAGGAAAGCTTAGAAGTGGTCATGATGTAGCTGTAAAGATACTTGAAAATCACAGAGCAAATGGGCAAGATTTCATGAACGAGATTGCCACCATAGGAAGGATCCATCATGTTAATATTGTGAAACTAGTCGGATATTGTGCAGAAAGATCCAAGCGTGCTCTCGTATATGATTTAATGCCTAATGGTTCTTTGGACAAGCACATATACAGTCGAGATGGAGTGAATACCATGAATTGGCAGACAAAGTATGATATCGCTATTGGAGTAGCTCGGGGGATTGAGTATTTGCACAGAGGTTGTGACATACAAATCCTACATTTCGACATAAAGCCTCACAATATACTTCTCGATGATAAATTTATTCCAAAAATATCAGATTTCGGGCTAGCCAAATTTTACTCTACCGAGAAAAAGACAGTGACCTTGACTGCAGCAAGAGGAACCATAGGATATGTTGCTCCTGAACTCATCAACAGAGGTTTCGGCAGAGTATCTTACAAAGCTGATGTCTACAGTTTCGGGATGTTGCTGATCGAAATGCTTTGCTTAAAGAAAGATATGAGGGGAAACGATGAAGAATCTAGCCAATATTTTCCAGATTGGATATATGATTGCTTTGATCATGGTAGGGACATTGAGATTGGAAAAACAGATGAGGAAAACAATCAAGATGATTGTACGAGGAAAATTGCACGTAAGATGACGATAGTGGCATTGTGGTGCATACAGATGAGCCCCGACGATCGCCCTTCAATGAATAAAGTGTTGGAAATGCTGGAAGGTGAAGTTGAACGCCTGCAAATTCCTCAGCGTCCCACTCAATCACAACAAGTTGTGTTGGATGATGATCAAAGTTTGGCTACATCTTCTGCCGATTCTGTATCTTTGCTCTGCTATGAGGCCACTCCCTGCTTCGAGATTACTGTTCAATATTCATAAATTTTGCAGAGAGTGCACCAGTATTATGTTCAAGAAACGTGTTAATGCATGTTTTTTTTTTTTTTTTATGTTTGTTGATTATGCACTAACATGTGCATAAACTTTTTTGATGGGTTTTTGTTTGATAAAACATTTCCTTCTTGGTGCGAATGTTATAGCTCTTTTCAAATGTGATATTGTGGGCAAAGTAATAATGAAATACTATAGTGTTCTCCAATGTTGTATAAGCAACTTTTTTTGTTTTATAGGAAAGCTCCACAAGAAATCAAAATATAGCAACACTAGTTATTAAGGAGTTTCCTAACCCATAAAGGGATTTTTTCTCCGAACCAGTTGAGAGTTGTCGGAGCATGTAACGCCGCCTTAGCATGATTGTATGCAATGCTGTTATGTTTCCTGGAAACATGCTTAATGACCCTCACTAGGTCTTTACTCCCTAATCTGATCAACCACTATCCTTCTTAGTAGTGGCATGCTCTGGAGAGTAAGGAACTTTAGAATTTTGTTCCCTTCAAAAAAGACAATCCAAAGGAAGCATCCCAGAAAATTAGTTCTTATATCTCTACCTCAATATCACAAAGCCAACCTTATATCTCCCTTAATTCATTCCCAAAGGGAATCGAACTCAGGTCACTCACTCAAGTGAGGAGTCCGGTGGCCAGGTGAGCTAGCCCACCTGGTTGCATCCCAGAAGATTAGTACACCTACCATGAAACGAATAACAAAATAAATACCGGACCCGTAACTACCATTCATTGACGGAGGAATCTATTTTAATAGAGAGCAAAATTTTGTATGAACTGATCCATCTAAAAAATTGATCGTAATTTGTGAATTTTGAACCTAAGATCTAAAGAGAAGCATACTTTTGAATCTCAAGCTATCGCCACTAGACTCAGCATAAATGATCATAGCAATATAAAAATATTTCTGTTTATCTAAATTTTCAAAGATTGATGAATTTAGAATAATCTAATAAGAGAGTATTTCAATTCTACATTAATGGTATAATAATTGCAGTTGGACTTTGATATTAAAGTCACAGCTCACTCAGACTTGAAAATGAAAATTTATACATTGTGCAACTTATTAGCCTGAAGCATTAACTACTGTCGTCTTTGTAGGAGAGTAATTATTAATCTGTGAAAAGAGCATTTATTCGCTACTCAATATGTGAGGTGCTAGTAAAGAGTCTGTTTTCACACTGAAGTTCTGGATCTTGCCTTCAGGATTCCTTGCTGCTTTATAAAATGATTAATAAGATCGTGATCCCATCCTCCTTGCTGCGTTATAAAATGAGCCACATTCGAACCACTTGCAATTCTTGAGGATAGAGACCTTTTTTCCATTGTAACCCCTTTTCAAGCAGGTCTCTACTCTATATTAAAGATCTCCATACAAACGAGGGATTATTTCCTGTCCCTGCCTCCATAATATCGTAATGTTTATAATATCTCCCTGTCTTGCTAAGAAAATAAAAATGAAAACAAACAAACGATTGTGGTTGAGATATAACTCTCCAAAGCTGTTTGGCCAGTACAGTTTTAATCTCCATGTTGAGATTAGGAGCTCATTTAACCCTTTTCCTATTTATTAAAAAACAGAATTATCATCTCATCGAAAATGATCACATATTCACATGGCTCAATAAAACAACTTAAAAACACATAAAAAACTTATATTTAGATCTTGTATGTTGTCTTATTTTATCAAATACTTTAAAAACTTGTATACTCTAAAACGATATAAATTATTTTAAAAAAACTTATAAGCTCAACAAAAAACAGGCTCTTAATTAAACATCTCTGTGATAAAGTGAGCATAAACCAAGCAGCCCATATAAAAGCTATAATAAATACAGTGTGATTTGTAAGTTGCTCATAACATTTCTATGGAAGGCTAATGAACATCATAATGGAACATGGGCAAATTCTTGCTCCTCTAAGCATGCTCATCTTCAAACAAGATATTAACATTAAGAGTTCCACCACAGGATGCAGCATTAGCCATACTAGTACTGGTTTAATAATTCCAAGACAAAAAAAATATATATATTATATATAGAAATAGATATGCTTTCTACTTTGCTAACTGCACATGATTTAAAACAAGAATTATTTATTAGTATTTAAAATGATAAAGTAATATTTTATTAGTTTTTTACTTTATTACCAAGTATTATTAGATGAGGACCAAAGCTGACGTACAAACATATCATTCTGCATCCTTGCTCTGTCACGAGAGTTACAGCTGATTAGCGGACAAGAATGTAATAGAAAAAAAAAATCAGTACAATTTTTAGTTCGTAAAAGTCGAGGTTAAAATCGAAATAGGAATAATTTATATGATTTAAAAAACCTAATAAGTCATCACTAATCCCAAAATTACGACTTTATAACAAAAGCTGTCGTAAATTCTATTCATTTGGGATTTAAGAATATATTAAGATTGTGCTTGGGTTTGATGAATAAAAATTTAAATTTAAGATTCAGGATGACATAAATTTGAAATTAATTCAATACTTAGATGCATAATTAGATCCATACATCACAGCCACAAAATCATTTTCCTTTATCTTCATTTATTTTGCCAAAGACATTGGGTCATGAATCATCATGCAAGTCTCCTCTGGTTTTGCTTTTGGAGAAGACTTGGCCAACGTAGAAAGATGCTTTCAAATTTCCTTTTAAATTCTGATGAAGCTAATTCCACGAGGGATACATACATACAATCATGAAGATCACTAAAAATATCCTCCTCACATTTTCATCATCTCTCTTCATTTTTCTCCTAATTTCCCTTCTTCAAACATCTCTTGCAAAGAATTCTCATATATGTAGCCCTTCAGCCTGCGGAGATTTTCGCAATATTAGCTTTCCTTTCCGACTCAAGCACGATCGTAAACACTGCGGCTATGCAGACTATGAATTAGCATGCGAAAACCATGTCACCTTATTATATCTCAACTCTGAGCAGAAATACAAAGTGAAAGCAATCAATTACGACAACTTCACCATCAGGCTGGTTGATATTTCCATAATCAGTACCAACATTTGTTCCTTCCCTAAATCCTCTGCTTACTCATACGACTTCCCTGATGGTTATCCTTACGGCATCAGACAGAGTGAATACGATAACCAAGACTTTCGAGAGATAGCAGTGTCTGTTAATTTCATGAGCTGCCCACATCCGTTGAACTACTCTTCCTACTTAACGGATACTAATGATTGTGCCAACAGAGACCCCTTGGTTCTCCATGCCTCAAATTCTTCTTCGAATAGCAGGCCTACTTATATAATGGTCGGCCCCATGTATGCCTCAGATGTGACAGACATGTGCAGAGTAGACCTGATAGTGATGACATCTTGGAAATTCAAGGATTTGAAGAAGAAGAATGTTTCGATTTCAGAAATCTATGCCTCTCTGCTCTATGGATTTGAACTCTCTTGGCACATGTATCCCTGTAGCAACTGCAAAGATATATCATCTTGTTATATTGATGAAGACCATGCAGCCATTTGTGGAGATGGCTTGCCTTTTCTCCCGATTGTAGTGATCGTCATGGCAGGTGCGCTCCTAATTTATATTTAACAAATCATGCATGATTTTTTGGTAAACGAAATGCTTGCAAGTTAATTATATCAGCAATTATAACTGCGTCACTGCAGTTGTGGTATTTGTTGGGGTAAGCATTCCAGCAAAGATCTTCCTTGGATTCACCTGCTTTTCCGGATTCACATATTGGTCTCAATGGGATTGGTCTTTCAACCGGCACGAATGTAAGAATTTTTATTCTCTTTGTCTCATTTTCTGTCTATAAATCAAGTCTGTTAATTAACTCTCAACTCCAGCATATTTCTCTTTTATATTTCCTCTTACTTTATCTGGTGTACTTGCAGCTCTGTTGGCTCTTGCGTCTGTCTGGTCATATACAGGTGCGCTCTTAATGTATGTTGCATGCAATGAATTATCCATCCGTGATCCATGTAACAAAAGAATATAGATGAGGAAACTGATAATTTCAAGAAAGATACCCCAATATTTTTTATACTCACCAAGGTATCATAGTGTAGGTGAGTGGAGACCGTTTTGCGAATTACTCGTGGTATAATCGAGTCGAGCTCGAGCTACACGAGTTTGAGTTTTACAAATACTCGGTTCGAATGGTTCACGAGCTTAATCGAACTTGCAGAGTATTTATCAATATAAAAAATGTTAATTATATTATATATATATATATATATATAAGTGTAATACTACTATACATATTAGTGTGTATATATATTATATACATTAGTGTATCTATAAAATATTTCACTTTTACATTTCCTCTTATTAACTCTGAATTCCAGCATATTTATCTTTTATATTTCATCTTATTTTATCTGGTGTAGTTACAGTTAGATGGACTCTCACACGTCCTGGGATATTAACAGGTGCGCTCTTTTTTATGTCGCATGAAATAAAATTATCCATCTATGATCCATATATCAAAACATGAGGAAATAGATAATTTAAAATTAAAAAAAAAAAAAAAACCAATATTCATATGTCATTCGTCCTTATGTTGTTCCAGGCCTCGTCCTTATAGCAAGGTTCATCGTTGGGTTTACTTGCTTAATGGGGTTTCTCATCTACAAGTACCGAACAAGGCATCATTCCGTGTTTGACACAATCGAAAGCTTCTTACGCAGTGACAACCAACTTATGCCAATAAGGTACTCTTATTCAGACATAAAGAAAATGACTAGAGGTTTTCAAGAGAAACTAGGCAAGGGAGGTTATGGTTCTGTTTACAAAGGAAAGCTTAGAAGTGGTCACCATGTGGCTGTAAAGATACTTGAAAATCACAGAGCAAATGGGCAAGATTTCATGAACGAGATTGCAACCATAGGAAGGATCCATCATGTTAATATTGTCAAACTAGTCGGATATTGTGCAGAAAGATCCAAGCGGGCTCTTGTATATGATTTAATGCCTAATGGTTCTCTGGACAAGCACATATATAGTCCAGACGGAGTGAACTCCCTGGATTGGCAGACAAAGTATGATATTGCAATTGGAGTAGCTCGGGGGATTGAGTATTTGCACAGAGGTTGTGACATACAAATCCTACATTTCGATATCAAGCCTCACAACATACTTCTCGATGATAAATTTATTCCAAAAATATCAGATTTTGGGCTAGCCAAATTTTACTCTACGGAGAAAAAGACAGTGACCCTGACTGCAGCAAGAGGAACCATAGGCTATGTTGCTCCTGAACTCATTAACAGAGGTTTCGGCAGAGTATCTTACAAAGCTGATGTGTACAGTTTCGGGATGTTGCTGATCGAAATGCTTTGCATAAAGAAAGACATGAGGGGAAACGATGAAGAATCCAGCCAATATTTCCCGCATTGGATATATGATTGCCTTGATCATGGTAGGGACATTGAGATTGGAGAAACAGATGAGGAAAACAATCAAGATGATTGTACGAGGAAAATTGCACGTAAGATGACGATAGTGGCATTGTGGTGCATACAGATGAGCCCCGAGGATCGTCCTTCAATGAATAAAGTGTTGGAAATGCTGGAAGGTGAAGTTGGACACCTGCAAATTCCTCAACGTCCCACTCAATCACAACAAGTCGTGTTGGATGATGATCAAAGTTTGGCTACATCATCTACCGATTCTGTATCTTTGCTCTGCCATGAGCCCTCTCCCTGCTTCGAGATTACTATTCAATATTCTTAAATTTTGCAGAGAATGCGCGAGTATTATGTTCAAGAAATGTTTTAATGCATGTGTTTTTCTTATACGTTTGTTGATTATGCACTAACAATTGCATAAACTTTTTGGTTGGGTTTTTGTTCTGGTAAAACATTTCCCTCTTCGTGCGAATGTTATGATATTGTTGTGGAAAGTAATAGTGAAATAGGGTTCTCCCATGTTTAAACTTTAAACAACTTTTAAATGAATAATATCTTATTATTGTGAAGGTCTTAAATGCACTTGGTGTATGATATACCCACTCAATAATTAAAAATATTTATAATAAAATTTTTGGTCCAATTACATTAAAAAGTGTTAATTGATGAAAATTTTACTCTAAAAACCAATATAACTTTTCAATTTAATCAATATCAGTTATTCCCTCCGTCCCCCAAATTTATTCTCATTTGTGTGGGCACGAGTATTAAAGAAAATGAGATAAAATAGATAAAGTAAGGGTATTGTGGAATAATTGTGGGGTCCACTAGAAAATAAAGTGATTGTTTGTGAATGTGATAATAAAATAATATTTTCTAAAAGATGAATCAGAATAAATTTGGGGGACATACAAAAATAGAAAGTGTGAATAAATTTGGGGGTAGAGGGAGTATTAAATATTGTGGGCCAAATATGACCTTCAAGCGGCCCAAAGGCCCACATCACATGGACGGCCCATGATCAGTCAAACTGTCGTGGTCGGAAGGCCAAAGGTGAAATGTTCGAATGAACATGTCCAAGGATGTTTCGAGTAGGACCCCGGAGTTATAGTGGGTCCCAGAACCCGACGAGCATCATAAAAGTGTTCAGGCGAAGGACGCGATCAGTACGTAGGCGATCTCGTTCGATCAACGCGGTCCTCGCAAGGAACGAGCAGAGAAGCTCGAGTATAGGCCTTTCTGGGCAAGGACAATCAACCTCCGAGCAACCGTTGGCCTGATCAGAGGACCATTGCAGAAGATCACCTAAAGGAATCGAATCATCCTAGGTGCACCCTATGAGCCTGGCGAAAGTACTATTCTGTGGGAGAATCAGCCGACGTGGTGCTCTTTGATACGAAAATTTGTGTTTACACAAACTCACTACCCTACAAGTGTATAAGTTTGTTGAGTATGCTTGACCAAGTTAAAATTATATCGAACCCAAAGGGGATGTCTCTAGCCCAAGGATTTAGTTTCAAACATCCACATGTTGCAATACAAAATTTAAAAGTTCCGGGTTTGATTTTTTAGATTACAACTAATGAGTGGAAAATTGAAGTTAAAACTAAACAAACAAATCAAATGACAAAACAAATAAAGAAACTAGCTCTAACTTCCAAAGAAGTGCAAGGGAGAGGGTATGCTTCGGATGATTTCAATTGAGTTCGATTCAATGACCTACTGTCAATTTATCAAACAATCAAACTAGAGGTATTCTCTCATCTAATTGACTAACTCTGGTTACATTAATCTAGTACCTAATTGAGAGTGTTCATAACAATCTATCCTCTCTCAGTGTAATAAACGTCTCAACAGTAGCATTTAATAAATCATTCCACTCAATTAAACACTTAATCGAACAAGCTCTAACTCTCCCTTTTTGCTCACTATATCAAAATGCATAAATTAACAAGAACAATCCATCAAAACTCAATCATTCAATAAATCTCAATTAAAAACATATACACAACAAAATCATCAAATCTCACTCAACATCTATCACCCAAAGCATAAACAAACTAGTTCATGACTAAATTAAGCAAACTCATAACATCAAATTCAAAATAAAATATAACATACTCAAATCCTCAAAGTAAAGACAATAGACCACGAAAACAAAAATTCCAACAATATTAAAGGAATTAGGGTGCGTGTATCCCTTGTATGTGTGTTCCTCCTTCTTAAGCTACGCACGGGGTCTTCATTGAATTCGGACGGTCGAGCGAATTACTTTGACGGTATTGGCACGGGCTCTTCAATAGTGCAGCACAGGCAACGACAAAAGTGAGCACTGCCATACCAAAAAAAAAAAAAACCGTTCTTTACCTTGGCAACTCGATTTCACAATTTCTTCAAGAGACAAGAACAGCAAGTGACTTTGGAACCAACTCCAATTTCCGGCATCAGAGCTGAAAACTGTGGACGGCTTGCTTTGTTATTTCCGGTGACGAACAGGCTATGACCTCAATGGTGGACTAGGCGTCAATGGCTTCAACTGTTGCCGGAAACAGGGGATGGGTTAAATTTCCAGCGGGCTGCTTCTTTTTCCGGCGAGTAAAAGCAAGCGAAGGTGTCGTTGGCAGACTTCGGCGAGAGTGGGCTTCAGGCGTGAAGCTTCCATGGCAAATTCCGGCAATAGGCTGATTGTGGCTGAATTTCATCTATGGTTGAGTAGTGAAACAGAGTGGCGGTGGCTTTGGTTTTGAGGCATTGAACTCCCATGAATTCCGGTGACAAGCTGTAGCAGTGGTGGACGATCTGCAATTTCCCAACTCAGGCGACATGGCGTGCTTGCATTTCCGGTGGAAGCCTACTTCGAATTTCAGTTTAGTCACAAAATGGCCACGTCTTTAAGGGTATGTTTGTTTTGGGATTTAAGGGGTCGTAGCAAGTCATGACTTTGAAATCCTGAGATGTGAAAACCTTGATGAATAGTAAAAGTGTGTGTTTGTTTTGGGATTTTAGTAGGGTAGGATGTTACTTTATGCCAAATCAAAGTGTGATAATGATTGATTTTATAGGTATAATAATAGGTATTTTATAAGTGTTGTGTTGGAAAGAGTAATAATAGGTTTAATAGGTATTTTTAGGTGTGGATTGATTTTGGGATGTGAAATTCAGATGTTACATCCCAAACTCGTGTAGAGCGTGATCGCAAAGTCCTACGTCCATCCGTGCTAGTCCCAAAACAAACATACCCATAAACATAAGCAAATTTCTTTTCTCTCTGCAATCACTAATGACTTCAATATAAATGTAGCACAAATGAATTTTTTACAATATAAATGTAACACAAATGAATTTTTTACAATCAATCACAATTAACCTAATTTAGTGTAAATAAATGCAAGAAATTCTATAAAATAAGCAATAAAAACGCAAAAATTTTGAGCAATTTTCACTCTAATCACTTCTTCATTGGCACTGTATAGGGGGCAACAGCTGCATTGAGCGTCTGCCTTGCGGAACACGATCCAAGACTATCAATAGTCCAGGGGACCACAAATGTGTGGTCCAAGCATGCAACGTTGTCCCCTCAGAACATATAAATATCAGCCCTTTTTTAGCAGAAAAGAGAGTTCCAATCTCTTAATACACAAACATAGTATCATAGATACGCATATGCGTACACGCACAGACCCGCATTCCTTGTTGGAATCCTGCCCTGCGACCAACATTGTAAACTGTAACATCTTCATTAGCTTATTAATTACAACATCCTTTTAAAATCCTAGACCTTGAAATATAAGACTAGACAAAGCTCGGTGTCTTTATCGTATTATTCAGTATTAATCCTGCTAAAATAATTGTTGATTGTTCAACAACATCTCCAAAGTTGTTACATGACCAACAAATAGCGCCGTCTATGGGAAACCTCCATTAAAATCACCCATGTTCTCAGAAAAATCAGCCCAGTTTCCTTGAAGTTCTTCAAATCACCAAGTTTCCAAAGCTTGAAGCGCTCAGATCCACTTGTCTTCCTTTCTCTCACCTTCTTGCCTCCATGGAAAAGTCAAGACACGCGTCACAACCTTCCAGCAAGTCTACCCCTTTAGCCTCGCCATCAACCCCACTGGAGCAGCCAAACGAGGCACCATGCGACGAAAATGTCCCATTCACAGAGGTCACGCTCTCTCCCAATGTCACTCCATTGGCAGAGGGAACTCTGGCCGCGCCCGAGCGTTTTTAGGGAGTGAGTCGGCCGGTGCATTTGGAGGAATTCTAGTCTCCAGAAAAGGTAGACTCGACGATAAGAAAACTGCGAAAGAAGTACAAGGAAATTAGGGCGGCTCAGGTGCTCACCAAGGTGGCCCCAAAAAGAAAATACAACACCTGCAAGGGAGAGAAAAAGCTAAGTGAACGGCGAAGAGTGGTGAGGCATCGGGGTCCCGCCAGAAGTAGGTGTTCAGCCCCATGGGTGAGGATCTTTCTGAGAGGTCTTCATCATAGTCGGCAGATCCCGAGTATATCCTCTGTCCCAGAATACCTCACCGACTCTGCGAAATACCCCACCATGAGGACATCGCGTGCAAAAGGATCTGAGCATCACATCTCAGCGCACAAGAGCCTGAATAGCACCTAAAGCGCCCTTCTCAGGCGAGATCGCACAAGGGTTTTGGTCCTCGGCCAACTAGGGCCGGAATCTGCCCCTACAGGTTAGGCGGGAACTATTCCCCTAAGCATGTGGACATTTGTTTGTGGAAGGCAGCTAGCAGTGGCTCATCCTAGCTCTCCAGAAATGCCTCGACGAGATGGATGGCAAGGTGGACGAGAGAGGAGGATACCCCAAACGCTTAGCTCTGGTAATGAGCTTTTGTCCAAAGCGTTGGAGTGCGCGCCGGTGCAAACCAAAATCACTCCTCTCCGAACTCCTCTTTACGAGGGAAAGATGAATTCGGAGACTCATCTGTCAAAGTATCGCATCTATAGGACAGTACGAGGGGCCTCTAACGCGACGAAATATCGCCAATTCCCACTCACTTTGGGCAAGCTCGCTCATAAATGGTTTGCCAACCTCTCCTCAAGGTTGATCTCAGGTAGAAGTTTGTCTCCTATTTCACCGCAAAAATAAAGTCCATTTTTTGAAGAAATTTTGTAAGGAATTATTGAAGATATAAAAATACTTTGGTGTTCCCTTTGTTAATGTAAAGTTGCTGCATAATGATAAATGAGAAGTCATAAAACATACTTGTTACTCCATAGAGTTCCAATTTTCAGGTAATCTAGAGTTAGAATTTTGCATCCATATCAACAAAAAGAATTCACTAAATCTCATATGGATGCACTTGTCATGTTATACTTATATTAATTTGCACGTAATTACTACAGAATCAATGACGGGAGAGAATACAAGATGAGAATTCTCTCGCACACACATACATATGTATGTATTGATGTTAATGATTGAAGTATTTTGGTGCAAAGATACACATTTCAATTTCAGAGAAGAGTTGAAAACACACAAAAAAACAGAGAAAGGAGTATAATAAATTTAGAGAGTATGTACATGTTTATCTTATGATGATCTTTAGCTAAGCTTATTGGAAGAAGGTTCAATGGTTCATGCTCACAATTCTACCAGCATAGGCTTTCATTGAATATAACATACCGATCACGTACATTGTGCCGACTGGCTGAGGATGGTGGCGCTGATGGAGGGGGCTGCGGCTGAGAGTATTCCACTGATCCCAAAATTATGACTAGATAACAAATGCTATCGTAAAATCCTTTTATATCGGTTTAAGAATATATTAAGATTGTGCTTGGTTTTGATGAATAAAAAATTAAATTTAAAATTCAGGATGATATAAATTTGACATTGATTTTAATACTTAGATGCAAAATTAGATCCATTCACAGCCACAAAATCCTTTGCCAAAGACTTTGGGTCATGAATCATCATGTAAGTCTCCTCTATGCCAGTGGTTTTGCTTTTGGAGAAGACTTGACCAACGTAGAAAATGCTTCCAAAATTCCTTTTAAATTCTGATGAAGCTAATTCCACAAGGGATACATACATACAATCATGAAGATCACAAAAAATATCTTCCTCACATTTTCATCATCTCTCTTCATTTTTTTCCTAATTTCCCTTCTTCAAACATCTCTTGCAACAAATTCCCATATCTGTAGCCCTTCGGCCTGCAGAGACATTCACAATATTAGCTTCCCTTTCCGACTCAAACACGATCCCAAACACTGCGGCTATGCTGACTATGAATTGGTATGTGAAAACAATGTCACCTTACTATGTCTGAACTCTCAGCAGAAATACAAAGTGAAAGCAATCAATTACCACAACTTCACCATCAGGCTGGTTGATATTTCCGTAAACAACACCAACACTTGTTCCTTTCCCAAATCCTCTGCTTACTCATACAACTTGGCTCATGGTTATCCTTATAGCACCTACTACCGCCGGGGGGAATATTACTACCCAGAGACAGCAGTGCCTGTTAATTTCATGAGCTGCCCACATCCGTTGAACTACTCTTCCTACTTTACGGATACTAATGATTGTGCCAACAGAGACCCCTTGGTTCTCCATGCCTCAAATTCTTCTACGAAGAGCAGGGCTACTTATATAATGGCTGGCCACATGAATGCCTCAGATATGATAGACATGTGCAGAGTAGACCTGATAGTGATGACATCATGGAAATTCAAGGATTTGAAGAAGAAGAATGTTTCGATTTCAGAAATCCATGCCTCTCTGCTCTATGGATTTGAACTCTCTTGGCACATGTATCCCTGTGGAAAATGCAAAGATACATCATCATGTTATCTTGAAGAAGACCATTCAGCCATTTGTGGACATCGCTCGTCTTTTCTCCCGATTTTTGTGATCGTCATGATAGGTTTGCTCCTAATTTATACTCCCTCTGTCCGTTAAGTTTATGCATTTTTTTCATTTCGTCCATTCACAAAAAATATGCACTTTTCTTTTATGATAGTGCGCATATTTAGTGGACGGAAAAGGAGTATCTACACAAATGGTGCATGCTTTTTCTGTAAACGAAATACTCACGATACTTGCGAGTTAATTACATCAGCAATTCTAACACAGTGCAGTTGTGGTATTTGTTGGGGTAAGCATTCCAGCAAAGATCATCCTTGGATGCACCTGCTTTTTCGGACTCTCATATTGGTCTGGATTGGAATGGTCTTTCCACCTGGATAGTCGTAAGAATTATTACTCAATTTTGTTCCATTTTCTGCCTATAAACCAAGTCTGTTAATTAACTCTGAATTCCAGCTATTTCTCTTTTACATTTCCTCTTACTTTTATCAGTTACAGCTGCACGGACTCTCGCTCTTGGGATCCGTACAGGTGCGCTCTTAACTCATGTTGCATGCAATAAATATATATCCATCTGTGATCCATATAACGAAAAAAAATAGATAATTTTAAGAAAGTAACCCCAATATTCATACATTTGATGTTATTTTTTACCAAGGCATCATCTGTCTTTTTTCCTTTTTTTGTTTTTCCAGGTTACGTCCTTGCAGCAAGGCTAGTGATTGGATTTACTTGCTTAACGGGGTTTCTGATCTACAAGTTCCGAACAAGGCATCTGTCCGTGTTCGACGCAATAGAAAGCTTCCTACGTGGTGACAACCAACTCGTGCCAATTAGATACTCCTATTCAGACATAAAGAAGATGACTAATGGTTTTCGGAAAAAACTAGGCCAGGGAGGTTATGGTTCTGTTTACAAAGGAAAGCTTAGAAGTGGTCACGATGTGGCTGTAAAGATACTCGAAAATCACAGAGCAAATGGGCAAGATTTCTTGAACGAGATTGCTACCATAGGAAGGATCCATCATGTTAATATTGTTAAACTAGTCGGATATTGTGCAGAAAGATCCAAGCGTGCTCTTGTATATGATTTAATGCCTAATGGTTCTCTGGACAAGCACATATATAGTCCAGACGGAGTGAATTCCCTGGATTGGCAGACAAAGTATGAGATTGCAATTGGAGTAGCTCGGGGGATTGAGTATTTGCACAGAGGTTGTGACATACAAATACTACATTTCGACATCAAGCCTCACAATATACTACTCGATGATAAATTTAATCCAAAAATCTCAGATTTCGGGCTAGCCAAATTTTACTCTACGGAGAAAAAGACAGTGACCCTAACTGCAGCAAGAGGAACCATAGGCTATGTTGCTCCTGAACTCATCAACAGAGGTTTCGGCAGAGTATCTTACAAAGCTGATGTCTACAGTTTCGGGATGATGCTGATCGAAATCCTTTGCTTAAAGAAAGACATGAGCGGAAACGATGAAGAATCTAGCCAATATTTCCCGGATTGGATATATGATTGCTTTGATCATGGTAGGGATATTGAGATTGGAGAAACAGATGAGGAAAACAATCAAGATGATTGTACAAGGAAAATTGCACGTAAGATGACGATAGTGGCATTGTGGTGCATACAGATGAGCCCCGACGATCGCCCTTCAATGAATAAAGTATTGGAAATGCTGGAAGGTGAAGTTGAACGCCTGCAAATTCCTCAGCGTCCCACTCAATCACAACAAGTTGTGTTGGATGATGATCAAAGTTTGGCTGCATCTTCTGCCGCTTCTGTGTCTTTGCTCTGCCATGAGGTCGCTCCCTGCTTTGAGATTACCGTTCAACATTAATAAATTTTGCAGAAAGTGCATGAGTATTTTGTTCAAGAAACGTGTTTATGCATGTAATTTTTATGTTTGTTGATTATGCACTAACATGTGCATAAAATTTTTGGTTTGGTTTTTGTTCTATTAAAACATTTCCCTCTTCGTGTGAATGTTATGATATTGTTGTGGAAAGTAATAGTGAAATACTATAGTGTTCTCCGATGTTGTTTAAACCACTTTGATTCACCTGCTTTTTCAGACTCTCATATCCGCCTAGATGGGATTGGTCTTTCAACCTGCATTATTGTAAGAATTATTACTCAGTTTTGTCCCATTTTCTGCCTATAAACCAAGTCTGTTTATTAACTCTGAATTCCAGCATATTTCTCTTTTAAATTTTTTCTTACTTTATCTGGTGTACTTGCAGTTGCGTTGGCTCTAGCGTGTAATTTGCTAATTACAGGTGTGCTCTTAATGTATTTTTATTCCCCTGCTGCTAGAATTTCAATTTCACCCTTTATAATAACATAGCCCGTCGCCGCGTCTCCTGTTTCTGGAATGAAAGTGGCAACCTGATATTTTTTGACCCATTTTCTCTTGGATGCCTGCTGCATGGTTCTTCCAAATAAATAATTTAACATTTAATCCCCACACTTTTTTCCACCACTTTCATTGGTAATCCTTCTCCATTTGCTCTCCGGGCTATTTCTGTCTTTCTTAGCTTGGATGTATACACTATAACCAGATTTAACCGAATAACGTCCTTTAACTTCATAACTCCAGTATTGCATCTTCTCAGCCAGTATCTAAAAGAAGGGTCTTTTGAATCGCTTCCGCTTCAAAAGGGTAGAAAAGCTTGATTAATAAGATCGTGATCCCATCCTCCTTGCTGCGTTATAAAATATGCCACATTCGAGCCACTTGCAATTCTTGAGGATAGAGACCTTTTCCCCGTTGCCAATTAACCATTGTAATCTCTATTTCTACAAACGAGGATTATTTCCTGTCCCTGCCTCCATAATATCGTAATGTTTAAAATATCTCCCTGTCAAGACCCTTGCAATTAACGATTGTGGTTGAGATATTCAGTTCAACTAGATCATGTTCCATGTTTAAATTGCACCTACAATTACTATAGAAAGCATTACATGAAACAATACTAGTATTAAAATTTAAAATATATTATAGCAATACTGTTCAAAAATGTCAAATGCCCACGACCCGTTGTTAACTTGTTATCCACAGTTCGCTATTATTTTTATTGATTATTTAAATATATTAATCAAACATACTAGTTCAATAAATCCCAGACAGAATATATTCATATAAAACTGAATAGAGCTTCAGACATGCCTTGTACTATTAATTTTCTCTAAACACCACTACCGAATACAACACAGCATTCACCATTAATTAGATCATCAGGTAGATAAAACACTACTAACAGAATACAACACAGCATTCGTTAGATTTTCGTACAGTAATACATATATAACAGTAATCGAGAAAAGATGGCCACACGATTACTATTATAAAACAGTAATCAGAACGAGTATCATATGATCTCTTAGTATCTAGATTAGTTAAGAACTCAAAGTATATAGCAATAAAATTTATATGGAGAACACATTTCATAATGTCATCCAATATGATTATCTTGGCAATGTTCAGAAAGTTTCTGAAGTGACGAGATATTCAGGACAGAATATTAAATATACTTTGGTGTTCCCTTGTGAACTAGTGATAATGTAAAGTTGCTGCACAGAAATAACATTCTTGGCGTGAATAATACAAGCATATATAGGAGATATACCAGAAGAATATTATAATATGCTTGTTTGCCCAAAATAATTTCAACCGAACACCTTATCCAATGAGATTTGCAAAGAAACATAAAATGTTGATAAATTTGATAAGCTAGAAAAATTAAATAAACTTAGATATTATTTTAAGTTAGAAAGCCAAATATCAATATAAAGTTAAACTCGATATAAAAGATTAACAATTAACTAACAAGTTTTTTAAAAAAATCATGTCTTTTGAGCTCGATTTTAACCGTTTCAAATAGAAAGAAGTCCTCTTCTATCCTACGTCGTTATCAAAGCATAATATTTTTTTTTTGCATCAATTACAGGCAAATTAATTTATTTAAATATGATTAGTTTGAAGTGTGTGGCCAAAATAGGGTAGAAAATAGGAGTTGCTTATCAAAATGAAGCCTCTAGGATTATAGGCAAATAGGAGTTGTATTTATACTTTGTTTTTATTATTTTGGCATGAAGATAAACTTTCATAATAAAGTTAATCTTCACTTCATAGCTAATCTTCACCATGAAGAGCTCGTAATCCCCCACCAAGATTGTCAAATTAATCTCCATGTTGAGATTAGGAGCTCATTTAACCCTTTTTCTTTTTTCCTATTTATTGAAAAATAGAATTATCATCTCATCCAAAAATAATCGCATATTCACATGGCTCAATAAAACTGTTATAATATATGTAAATATATTATTATATTGTGTGGATATAATATTAGATAAATCCAGTGGGCTTTAGGCCCACAAGACTTAGGGTTAGGTATTGTATATATATAGTATCGTTCCCTGTATTATGTACTCTACACTTTCACATTCATTGTAACGGCAGTTCATTATTAGTATAATCTCCTGGCTTGGTCGCCCCCAGACGTAGTCACTCCGTGACGAACTGGGTCATCAATATTGTGTCTTTACTTTTATGCTTTACGCTTTGCGCTCAATATTACAACACGTTATCAGCACGAGACTCTACGAGCTTAAGGATTTACGAGATGATTGCTCCAACACAATTTTTGGATCGGATTTCAATACTCAGATTTTATTTGGAAAATAAGCAGTAATCTTCAAATCCAATTGTCGATCACTGTTGTCTACAAAAATATTTTAATACGTTCTTGATAAAGTAGGACCTAAGTGATCCCTTGTGCGGCTGATCAATCAGCGTCTGTAATCTTGGCTCTCCTTAGCATTCCTCATATCTAAAGGTATCCAAACATACACTTAAGTGCTTATGGAGATTAATGTTTTGTGCTTAGTAGATAGTGCTACTACACATACTATCTTAAAAGATAGACAATTTTTCCAAACATTAACCGAAAAGAAAGGAAGTGTCACTACTATTTCCGACGACGACATACGGATCGTTGGCTCTGGAAGAGCCTCGATCATTCTACCTATGGGTACCGAGCTGATAATCGAAAATGCTTTATTGTATCCACAATCAAAGCGTACCCTCCTCAGTTTCAAAGACATTCGACAGAATGGCTATCACATTGAAACAAATACTGAGGACAATAGTGAATATCTGTTGATGACTCACTATTTAAATTGTCGTAAACACATCGTCGAAAAACTTCCATCTTTCTCGTCTGGCTTGTATTACACATACATCAGACCCTCAAATCTCCATATAGCTCTTAATCTAAAATTTAATGATCCAAACTCTTTCAAACTATGGCATGAGCGGTTAAAACATCCAGAACGATACATGATGCGTCGGATTCTATGTAATTCATCTGGCCATAACATAACACACAACAGAATCCCTTCTGTTAATGAATACATATGTGATGCTTGCACAAAGGGTAAGCTCATAATTCGTCCTTCTAGTAGTAAAGTAAGAACTGAATCTCTTAAATTCCTTGAACGGATTCAAGGAGATATTTGTGGACCAATACATCCAGCATCTGGACCATTTCAGTATTTTATGGTCCTAATAGATGCATCCACTCGGTGGACTTATGTAACGATGTTATCTACTCGCAATACTGCTTTTGCAAAGCTTATTGCACAGATCATCCTGTTGAGATCTCAATTCCCAGATCATCCTATTAAATCCATTTGTATGGATAATGCCGGTGAATTCACCTCCAAGGCATTCGATGGTTTTTGCATGGCACTGGGAATCAAAGTGGAGCATTCGGTCCCTCATGTTCATACTCAAAATGGTCTAGCTGAATCATTAATTAAACCTCTCAAATTAATTGCTAGACCACTACTACACAAAACGAACTTACCTATTTCATGTTGGGGGCATGCAATCTTATATGCATCATCACTAATCCAATTCCGACCAACTGCATATCATGAATATTCCCCTATTCAACTCGTGCGTGGAAATGAACCTAACATTTCCCATCTGCGAACATTCGATTGTGCAGTGTATGTTCCAATACCACCACCTAAGCGAACATCTATGGGCCCACAAAGGAAACTCGGTATTTACATCAATTTTTTATCTCTCACAATACTTAAATACCTCGAGCCTTTAACTGGGGATCAGTTTACAGCCTGTTTCGCTGACTGCACATTCGACGAAGATCTATTTCCGGCCTTAGGGGGAGAGAAAAATACCACAATTAATAAATGCCGTGAAATTATATGGAACACAAAAGATCTTCAATACTTAGGCCCACGCACTAGTCAAACTTGAACCAAAAGTTCAAAAGATAATAAACTTGCAATAACCAGCAAGTAATCTGCCAGATGCATTATCAAATGCATTACTGATTATAAATGAAGTGAATGTGAATAGTTAAGGATGCCCCTATACGCCAGAAGCGTAATGAACCTCCTTATACAAAACCATGGTATATTAATGCTAATAATATATTCAGTCACTCATGAAATCTCCTGAAGAGATTCGTCCTGAAGACGAGAAATCCTAGTAAAAAGCACGTGCACATAGCAATCAAAATACTAGGATGCGGAACACCCAGATCAAATGGGAAATGATCAAGATCTGGTTTACATGAATCTTAATAAACACAAGAGACAAACATATCACTGTTGTCGACAACATATTCGTACCCATAGTTGCTCTTTCTAAAATCTGGTACCAGTATCTAAATTCAGTACTCGAAGCACTTTGATTAGATGCAATAGAAAGAAGCAAATATGGAAGAGCTAGACTCGCAAAATAAACTGTTTTGTTTTATCGTACATACCCCCTAAACATTTTATCCCTGAAGGATATAAATGGGTATTAATACGAAACAAAATGAAGTTGAGAGATACAAAGCGAGATTAACAGCTTAAGGGTTTTTCGCAGTGACCCATTATTGAGTTTGATGTGATCAAACAAATTCTCCTGTTGTTAATATTATAAAGTTCCGCCATATATCCCTAGCAGTTAAATGCAGTTAATGGACGTAGTTACCGCATACTTATACGATCATTAGATTCTGACATCTATATGCAAATCCCTGATGGATTAACTATTCCCAAATGAGGAATAACGAACATCGTAGTATGTTCAGCATTAAGTTGCAACGCTCGTTATATGGCTTAAAACAGTCAGGTCATATGTGGTATAATCGACTAAGTGAATTCCTCCTGAAGAAGGAATACGTAAATAACGAGGCTTTTCCTTGTGTCTTTATTAAGAAATCCCTTAATGGTTTTTGCATCATCTAAGTGTATGTGGATGACCTAAACATTATCGGAACAAGGAAAGAGATTGAAGAAGCAAGTTCAATCTTGAAAACTGAATTTGAAATGAAAAATTTTGGGTAAAACCAAGTTCTGTCTCGGTCTACAGATCGAGCATTTCCCTGAAGGAATACTGATACACCAATCAGCTTACCTAAAGAGAGTGTTGGAGAGATTCCACATGGATAAATCTCATCCTTTAAGCACTCCAATGGCTGTCCGTTCCCTCAATTTGGAAAAGGACTCATTTAGACCTAAAGAAGATACCGAAGAGCTATTGGGACCTGAAGTTCCATACCTAAGTGCAATTGGTGCACTGCTCTATCTTGCAAACTGCACTAAGTCCGATATTGCCTTTGCAGTCAATCTACTTGCAAGGTTCAGTGTCTCCCCTACGAGGAGACATTGGAATGGTGTGAAACATATTTTACGATATCTTCAAGGTTCACAAGATCTAGGTCTTTTCTATCAGAGAAACCAAGACAAAACACTTATAGGTTATGCTGATGCTGCTTATCTATCTGATCCCCATAATGTGAAATTGCAAACGGGTTATGTTTTCCTCTGTGGTGGTACAGCCATTTCATGGAGATCTGTCGAACAAACTTTGGTGACTATTTCGTCAAACCACTCAGAGATCATAGCTCTATACGAAACTGCACGAGAATGTGTATGGTTAAAGTCCCTTGTAAAACACATTCACGATTCATGTGGCATCCCTTCTGTTGACTTAAGCCCCTCAATTATCTACGAAGATAATGCTGCATGTATTGCACAAATGAGCAACGGCTATGTCAAAGGGAACTTGACGAAGCATATATCCCCAAAATTCTTTTATCCTCACGAACTCCAGAAGAGTGGTGAGATCACGATAAAACAAGTATGCTCAAGTGACAATCTAGCTGATTTGTTCACTAAATCCCTTCCTACTTCGACTTTTGAAAAGTGCGTACATGGAATCGGGATGCGTCGACTTGGAAGGTTGTTATCTTTAGGGGGAGTAACAAATGTTAAACAATCCTGATGATTGTATCCTCGAGGCCATTTGTAACACTCTATTCACTTGCATTCTTCCTTGTCATATTATATCCAAGGGGGAGTGTTATAATATATGTAAATATATTATTATATTGTGTGGATATAATATTAGATAGATCCAGTGGGCTTTAGGCCAACAAAACTTAGGGTTAGGTATTGTATATATATAGTATCGTTCCCTGTATTATGTACTCTACACTTTCACATTCATTGTAACGGCAGTTCATTATTAGTATAATCTCCTGGCTTGGTCGCCCCCAGAAGTAGTCACTCCGTGACGAACTGGGTCATCAATATTGTGTCTTTACTTTTATGCTTTACGCTTTCCGCTCAATATTACAACAAAAACAACTCAAAAGCACATATAAACTTATATTTAGATCTTATATGTTTTCTTATTTTACCAAATACTTTAAAATGCTTATATACTCTTAAACAATATAACTCTTTTAAAAAGTTTATAAGCTCAGTAAAAAATAGGTCCTTAATTAAATATATCTATGATAAAGTAAGCATAAACCAACCAGCCCATAAAAAAGCTATAATAAATACAATGTCATGATTTGTAAATTGCTCATGATTCATTAACAATTTCTATGGAAGGCTAATGAACATTATAATGGAACAAGGGAGAATTCTTGCTCCTCTAAGTGAACATGCTCATCTTCAAACAAGATAATAACATTTAGAGTTTCACCAAAGTATGCGTCTTCAGTCATACTATTATTGGAAAAATATGTTTTATGTCAACCGGATAAAACAACTAAAAAATAAATAAAACAAAAGGGATACAACGGGGAAGAAATAATTACACGGAAATATAAAAGCAAAAATACAAAAATAAATAAACTTTCATCGAGTCGAGGAGACCTCTTCCCGCAAAGCGAATATTCCCCGGTGGTGCTCGTCAGTTTGGAATAGCGCTCCCAAAGGTAAAACGACGTTACGCCTTCAAGTGTGCAGCACCGCAGGACTTGAAGTTCTGGTGAACAGAAGGACGTTAGAACTGGACTGCACCTAGAAACTATATGCAGAGATTTTGGACAGAGAGAGATTGATGTGTTGTGTGTGTTCCTGAATGAAATGAGGACACCTATTTATAGGTGATCCTCCACTCGTAACGGGGGAAAAAACGTGTCAACATTAATGCTGACGGACGGTTTTTCAGGAAGGTCAGTTGATGGGGAATTGATTTGCAATCAATCCGGTTGACCTCCCATAAACGGAACCCTTTAATTAGGAAGGTCAGCAATGGGGAATTGATTTGCAATCAATCCGGTTGACCTGCCATATGCTGATACGAGTCAGAGTTGAATCAGCTTAGGTTCAACGAACCTGGCCATTACTGAGTCATCAAGACGTCAGCTTTAAATTCATCGAATCTGTACTCTTACGAAGTCAACTTTCGTTTTCCAAAGTGGGATGAGAATTAATTACATAGTTAATTCTCTCCCTAATTCAAAGTTTCAAACTTTGATTTGTTGACTCAATTCCTAACTCACCATTAATTGGTTTTGTGAGTAATACTACACTAAATTCATCTACTCCGAGAGTAGAACACACTCGTATCAATTAACTTTCGAGAAATTAATTTTATTCTCTTCAATTTATTGGTCAAACAATACCAATTAATATATATAATATTAAATATTCCAACAATCCCCCACATGAGTGGAAATTACACCCATAAACATGCAGACACACAGCCCAGTCCAAGTGAGACAATATTGTATTTGGACAGGTAGCTTGGAGCTTTGAACCTTCCATAGTCCAGCTAACCGGATACACCGGTGGCCTAGTAGACACAATGGCTAAAACCATTCCACCTTAGTGTGTACCGAGACAGCGAGTTGTGACACAATACAGTCTCTACGTCCTTTCTTGTTCTCACGTTTTGTCCGTTTCGGCCATGAACACCCTTTGGATTCATAAGTGTTAAATATCCAATAATATTTGAAGCGACCTCTCACTTCACACTTACATAGGTGAAACCCTCTTGAGTATCCCGTAATACTCCATCCTTACTAGGATTTAGGATTCATTAAAAGTCATCAGACTTAACCTACACCACCTACGGGTTCTATACTTGGTGTTCTATCTTCTAAGGAATGGTCAGATTACCAAGCATTTCGTCTAACTTCCACAGCTTAGTTTTCCCGTTGAACCAAGATCTTGGGATCTCCAGTCAACTTGGTCAGGTTACCACTGCTTCAGTTTGTTCGGTGGATTTAAGACTCATTCCTTCTAACAGTTTGGACATTTAATCTTGATTACTGTGAAATTTGCTCGAAATTATTGTGCTTTATTAGATTATTTTGATATGATTTCTTGCATTTTTTACATTAAATTGATTAATTGAGCTTAATTGCAAAATTATTATTTGTGTTGACATTTTTTAGAAAATTGAATGAATTGATGAATTAATTGTTTGAATTATTAGTTGAGCCCAATTTAAATTTTTTGCACATTTTAACAAATGGAGGCACAAGTGAAAGGGATAATGTCTTTGTTTTGGCAGATTATATTGTTGAGCCAAGTCACGTGTAATGCTAATGGAAGGAAAGAATTGTATATGTATGCGGGTCCCACATGAAGAATTCAAGATGAGTGAAAACTGGAAGCTGAGATTTTTAATTGTGATGGTCACATTTGAATTGCCTTTTGACCAAGCAAGAAACGTGGCAAAATTTTCTCCTCACAACTCTCAACCACTACTCATCCTCTCAATTCGCCATCTTCAGCACAAAACCACCATTGTTACAGCTTGAAGCTCTCTGCCGCGGCCATCGTTCATCATATCCGCCCAATTGCGCGAAACTAACCGGAATTAATGAAATTGCAGCAGCCGGAAGTGCAACCACCACAACCATGGCTGCCATCCTCGTGTTGTCGCCGGAAATGCAGCCCATAAACCACAAGCACCCACAAGCCATGGAAGCTTCATGCTCGAAGCTCCAACGGTCGCCCTCTTCGCCGGAGAAAATCAGCCCAGCCGTCCAAAGCCTCGCAATTCGCCGGAAAGAAGAGAAGAAACAACCACAGCCCCTGTTCTTATGTTCCTAGTGCCGGAAAAGAAACCAACAGCCGTTCAATCCTCAAGCCATCGTCCTCTGCTCAGCCGCATTAAGATGAAGACTGAAGCCGTATTCGAAGAGTAGAAAGTGTTGAAAAAATGAAGAAAGTGCGGTAAAAAGACGTTTTTTTTATGGCATGGTTTGCGAAACATAGCATTGCTAGTGCCAACTTTGTGAAGAAACAGTGCTGGGCATGTCGAAGTAAATGACACGGTTTGTCATAATTCGCACTGTCAGTGCTACACTTGAACACAAACCGTGCTGGGCATGTCGAAGTAATTCACACGGTTTGCAAAAATTCGCGTGCCACCCTTCTACACAAACCATGCTGCATTGAAAATTCAGGAATTTGTTTTGGGTTTTGTGTGAGATTAAGCCCAACATCCATTTTACTTACTAAGCTCATTTGATTGGAATATAAAGAGAAGAAAATCAGCACACACATAAGAGGGAAAACAACACATTCACGCAGCTTCTTGGAGGCCAAGCAAGGGGGAGCTCCTCTCCCCCCATTTCTCACACACTACATTAGTTAGGGTTTTATTTTTCTGCAAATTCTAAATAGATTTTAGTAGGATTTTAATTTCTTTGCAAGAATCAAGTGTTGGAACTCCATTGAGAGGTGATATTTTTCCTTTATATTTTATTTGGTTTAATATTTTTGGTTTATTCCTTTATTATTGTTATGGGATTGTTGATATTGATCATGTGCTAAATTTGTTGTGCTTTGGGTGATGAATATTTAGTGGGGATTAGTGATTCTATTGTATTTATTGTTTTAATTTTGTTTTGTTGAATGATTAAACTCCTAATTTGTGGATTATTTGGACTTTACATGATTGTTCTTATTTGATTATGCATATTAATTAAGTTAGCAACAAGCGAGAGCTGTGTTTTCTTGATTAAGTGTGTGATTAAGTGGAATGAGTGATTAAATTATTAATCGTTGGATTTCTTGAGCTTTAGTGGATTGTTCTTCTATAATTGTGCATTTTAATTGAGTAAGCAACAAGTGAGAGCTGCGTTTGCTCTATTAGGTGTATCGTTGTGTTGAATGATTTATTAGATGCTATTGTTGTGACGTCTATTACACCGAGAGGGGATAGATCGTCGAGAACACTCACGATTAGGCACTAGGTTGAGTAGACACAATAGGTCACGAAACTCACTTAATTGAAATTACCCTAAGCACACATCCTCACTTCCTCGTAGTTGGCTTAATTAGGTAGTTTAATTTAGCTTGCCTTGATTTTTTTTTATAAAGCCCAAAACTCGAAAATATTTACCGCTTTCTTAGGTCTAGTAGCACTCCAAATTTCATTGTCTCCTTACACTAGATCACTTCCCTAGGGTTCGATATAATTTTATTACTTGGTCAAGCTTACGTACTACATTGATCCTATACACTTGTAGGCTTAGTGAATTGTGTGAAAACAATTTGCGCATCAGATCTCGAATTATACTCTTTGTTAGAGGATCCGCTAGATTATCCTTAGACCTAATATAGTCTATGGATATTACACCACTCGAGATCAATTGTCTAACGGTGTTATGTCGTCGACGGATGTGTCTAGACTTTCCGTTATACATATCATTCTGAGCCCTACCAATTGCGGCTTGACAGTCACAATGTACCATTATAGTGGGTACTAGTTTATTCCAACATGGAATATCTTTAAGGAAGTTTCGAAGCCACTCAGCTTCTTCACTAGCTTTATCTAAAGCTATGAACTCAGATTCCACATGGTGGATCGGGCTATACACGTTTGTTTTGTAGACCTCCAGGACACAGCAGCTCCTCCTATAGTGAAGACATATCCACTAGCTGAGAAAGACTCTTTGCTGTCTGAGATCCAGTTGGCATTACTATACCCTTCGAGTACAGCTGGATACCTAGTGTACTGTAGTCCAAAGTTTAGAGTGTACTTTAAGTACCTCAGAACTCTTCTCAGAGCTATCCAATGCTCGTGACTTGGGTTGCTCGTGAATCTACTAAGTTATATTCACGGCACATGCTATATCAGGACGCGTACAATTTGAAATGTACATAATGCTCCCAATGACTCTAGCATATTCATGTTGAGTTACAGCTTCACCATTGTTTTTCTTCAAGTGAACATTCACTTCTAAAGGTGTTTTAGCTGGTGGATCATCAAAGGCGTTGAATTTCTTTTACACTTTCTCCACATAATGAGATTGTGTTAAGGATATTCCATTTGATGTCCTACTGATCTTGATTCCTAAGATCACGTCAGCTACACCCATGTCTTTTGATTTTCCATTAGCTTTAAGGTCACGTCTTAGCTAATCACCCCCACATTCGAATATCTTCATGGTGACATCTTATTCTTCCCCCACATTCGAGTGTGTTTATAATGAGAACTTACATCTCATAGTCGAATTGTTCGTCCATTCAATTTATCATTTCATCAAATATTAATTTGGACACAATCTCGAAACAAATTGGAAAATCAAACTCTTCGAATTCACTCTTGAATGCATACCCATTTTGGTCAAAATACCAAAATTAAATCCAATTTTCAATGTGACCGTAATTATCACTTTTGACTCTTAGATATTTCTTCATTAAATTATACGAGTCAAAATTTTAGGATCAAGTCCAAATCGCAATTTGTGCATGTCATGCACACCTTTGACTCAAGAATAATTCTCAAATTAAACGAGTCAAAACTTTCCTTTTGAATTTAAATCCAAACACCACTTGCGCTCTCAAGCACATTTTCACAAAATTTTCTCTCAATTCAAGAATAATTCACAAATGAATTAAACGAATTACAGATTTTGGATTAATTCCAAATTACAATTTGTGCTCTCATAAACACAATTATTAATGAAGTCTTAATTTCACATTTGACTCAAAATTAATTATCAAACTAATTAAACTGAATCAATATTCTTTTGGACTAAATCCAATATACAATGATCTTAACCTCCCACTTTTAACTCAAGAATAATTATTAAATTAATTAAACGAGTCAAATTTCTTTTTGGACTAAATTCAAAAAACCACTTGTGCTTTTAAGCACAAAATATTGATCCCAAAATAACATTTTAAATAATCATCGAGGGATTCAAATTATGGAATAATATCCATAATATAACAGGACCCAAAAATTAATTGACCCAACACAATTAATCTTGGCCCATATCTAATTCAAAAAATGGCCTGAAATTTAACTGGCCAACGTATTTGATCAGGCCTTCAGCCAAATGAAGACCAACTAAATGGTAATATGGCCCAACAATTATGTTATATTAGGCCAACTAATTGGACAGCCCATAAATTCAAATAATTATAATTGGACAGCCCATAAATTCAAATAATTAGTTGGGTCCAATCCAAAATACCGTTTGCGCTCTAAAGCACAAAATTTTTGATCCATAATTAAAAGCCATCAAATAAAATTTGATGCTAGATCAAAATTATGATTCATGAGCCCACATTAATTAATAGAATTAATTTATGTGATTCGGGCCATAAAATATTATATGCCCAATTACTCAAATTGCCTTCACGCCTTTTAAGCAATCCAATAGGCCCAATTAATCATCTAAGTTGATTTTTCTTCACCCAACTAAGAATAATTTTTTTGGTCTGCCAATGGTTTAGGCTCATTCATTTCATTTTAATTTAGACATTTTGACTCAAGAATAATTATCGAATTAATTAAACGAGTCAATACCATTTTTGGACTAAATCCAAAATATCACTTTTGCTCTCAAGCACAAAATCTTGATCCAAAATCAAAATTTTGATAATAATCAAGGGATCAAACAAATGCAACAAATTCATCAATTAAATTCTTAATTATAGCCCATTTTTATGAAATAGGCTCAGTAATCATGAACCCACCATTAATTAATTAATTAATTAATTGGGCCCAAAATTAATTGTCCCAACATAATTAATTTTGGCCTACTTGCTTGCGGGCTTTACCCATTCTCATTTCACAAGAATATTAAAGACCAAATTTAATTGAAATGGCCCATATCAGGTGAATAGGAGGGAAACAATACAACTCCTATTTCATCTCCATCCTTCACTCTGAACGGCCGCCTATGTCATTGAATTTCCAGGAGGATACAGTGTTCTGATATTTCCCAACACATAAAATAAACAACCGCAAGTGTACGGTGTCAATTGTAGGATGATAAATACGAGTCGATCCCACGAGGAAGGGTTATTGTAAAAGTGCAATTAATTGATTTTGTTCTTACTAGAAAAGATCACTTAATTAAAAGTGTTCAAGACTTAAGCTATTCTAAATTACCTACTAAAAATGTCACTAGCAAGAAAATAGAAATAGCAACCAAATAAATGATCAAATTAAGTTTCATGCAATCCTAATGACGAAAATAGACAACTAACAATTAATAAAAGAAAAATAGGTTCCAAGGCATTTGCAATATCTAGAAATACATTTATGGTTAACAACTCATTCAAATGGTATTGTGTGTGTTCCTATAGAGATGATCACTTAAGTAGGACTAATTAATTTTTCAATCTAATTAACCCAAAGGAAACAACAACAAGCTTGTATCTCTACCTCACAAGTTATTGCAATCCAAAATAGCACCTAGAATCATTAGTTCCCTCCCAATAAATTAATCCTTTCTCAAGCTCATAATAAATTGGTGTTGGAGTGTGGAGTCTAAATTGACTGAATCACGAGCCCTATAACGGCGATCAAAGTTTTGGGGGCCCATTTTTTCTGCTTCGGCCCAGTTGATCCTAATGGGCTTAGGGTTAGGGCGAATGCTGTTTAAATATTGATATCGTCTTATTGTAATTATTATCCGAAAAATCATATAGCGAAAAATACCTGGCTTGGCATCGCCCCCAGAGGTAGTCGCAAGACGAACTGGGTAAACAAATCTCGTGTTCCTTTTTTTCGTTATCGTGTGTGTGCGCATAAAATCCTAACAATTGGGTCATGCACTCAAGTTCTATTAGTTGATCCAATTTCTCAATCTAAACCAACTAACAACAAATAGCATATCATCATTTGCAACTAACAACATGCTTTCAAATTAAGATTGAGCACATAAATAGAAATAGCCACACAAATACCAAATAAACAAGAAATTAAACCATAAACTTCAATCTAAATATTTACAAAGCCCTAGAACCAAAAGTGTTCTAGCCAAATATCATTGTTCTCAACAACTACAAAATTTAAATAATTAAACTAAAAATAAAAGAAAGGGAAAAAGAAAGCTTAGGCTCTTGTAGGTGATGGAGGATCAAATTCCAAGCTCAAATCATCCCTTCTAGCTCCAAAATGGTAGGAAATGAAGAAAATAGGTGAAGAACACCTCTGAGTGTGTGTAAATGTGTGTAATTTCCGGCAGCCTCAGTGTAGTAATAATAAAGAAATAATCAACGGTTCTAACGAAATGGCGCCTAAATTATTTAAGGAATGGTTTCTTGCTGTTATATATTTATGGATGATTGTGTTTGTATTGGGAGATAAGAAAATGAATTGGATTATAAATTAAAAATAAGTCAATAAAAGTATTATTGTTTTTTTAACATTATTTTGGGCACAATTAAAAATTTTGTAGAAAACAGGACAAAAATCAAATTCTCCCAGATATTTTTCCTCTCTCTTCATTTATTTTGCCAAAGACTTTGGGGGTCATGAACGATCATGGAAGTCACTTGGTGTTGCATTTGGAGAAGACTTGGCCAACGTAGAAAATGCTTCCAAATTTCCTTTTAAATTCTGATGAAGCTAATTGCACAAGGGATACATACATACAATAATGAAGATCACCAAAAATATCCTCCTCACATTTACATCATCTCTCTTCATTTTTCTCCTTCTTCAAACATCTGATACAAAGAATTCTCATATTTGTAGCCCTTCGGCCTGCGGAGACATTCGCAATATTAGCTTCCCTTTCCGACTCAAAGAAGATCCCAAGCACTGCGGCTATTCCGACTATGAACTAGCATGCGAAAACAATGTCACCTTACTATATCTCAACTCTCAACAGTAGAAATACAAAGTGAAAGCAATAAATTACGACAACTTCACCATCAGGCTGGTTGATATTTCCATAATCAGTACCAACACTTGTTCCTTTCCCAAATCCTCTGCTTACTCATACAACTTCACTCATGGTTATCCTTATAGCACCGGCGGGATTTTCTTTCCAGAGACAGCAGTGCCTGTTAATTTCATGAGCTGCCCACATCCTTTGAACTACTCTTCTTACTTAACGGATACTAATGATTGTGCCAACAGAGACCCCTTGGTCCATGATGCCTCAAATTCTTCTTCGAATAGCAGGACTACTTATATAATGGCCGGCCACATGAATGCCTCAGATGTGACAAACATGTGCAGAGTAGACATGATAGTGATGACATCTTGGAAATTCAAGGATTTGAAGAATGTTTCGATTTCAGAAATCCACGCCTCTCTGCTCTATGGATTTGAACTCTCTTGGCACTTGTATCCCTGTAGAAACTGCAGAGTTATATCACATTGTTATGTTGATGAAGACAATGCAGCCAGTTGTTGGAGAGGCTCGTCTATTCTCCAGATTGTTTTGATCGTCATGATTGGTGTGCTCTTAATTCACATTTCACAAATCATGCATGATTTTTTGGTAAACGAAAAACTTGCAAGTTAATTATATCAGCAATTCTAACACTGTGCAGTTGTGGTATTTATTGGGGTAAGCATTCCAGCAGAGATCATCCTTGGATTCACCTGCTTTTTCGGATTCTCATATTGGAATCTGTCTTTCAACCCGCATTATTGTAAGAATTTTTACTCTCTTTGTCTCATTTTATATTTCTCTTTGAGGGAAAATACACATTTTTGTCCTATAAATTTCGTTGACTTTGGTTTTCATTCTCTTAAGTTTTGAATTTTTATTTTCGTCCTTTAACTTATCAAAAATTATGGTTTTCGTCCTCTAAAATTTAAAAAAAATATCATCCTTTAACTTACCAAAATTATGATTTTCGTCCTCCAACCGCCTATAACTAGACATACAACCGGTAATACATACGTGGATCCATTTTTTTTTTTTTAAACAAAATACTAACGTTGGGGTATTTGGAGGGAATTAGGTCTTGACAAAAAACACTTTTTACCGTAAATTCCCTCTCAAATACCCAATACTTACATCCATAGAATCTTCTGTCCGGACTCATTTTTGAATATGATGTACAAACCGTGCAACAAACCACAATGACACTTAATATTGTGCTCGAAACTCATTGATTTCATACGAATTTCTTGAAGACATCCCTCTTCCTTTCTGTACTGTGAGTATGCGCTCAAAAGAATTTAGGCTTTTGAATATTTTGATTTGGGGATCTTTGTTCCTTTTTTTCCTTAATTCTCTCAATCCCCCATGCCTAGATTTGATCGACTAGGGTTTTGATTTGGGATAGAATTTACGGTTAATCCTGTATTTTATCCATCAAGATCTAATTCCTTCTAAATACCCCCACGTCAGTATTTCGCTTAAAAAATAGAAAAAATTTATCTACGTGTGTATTACCATTGTGTGACTGGTTATAGGTGGTTGGAGAACGAAAACCATAATTTTTGGTAAGTTAAAGGATGAAAACAAATATTCAAAACTAAAGAGGACGAAAACCATAATTTTTTATAAGTTAAAGGACAAAAATAAAAATTCAAAACTTAAAAGGACTAAAATCAAAATCAACGAAAATTATAGGACAAAAATGTGTATTTTCCTTCTCTTTTATATTTCCTCTTACTTTATCTGGTGTACTTGCAGCTTTGTTGAATCTCGCGTCTGACAAAATACAGGTGCGCTCTTAATTAATGTATGTTGCATGCAATGAATTTTCCATCCGTGATCCATATATATAACAAAAGAGTATACATGAGGAAACAGATAATATTATGAAAGATACCCCAATATTCATACATTTGATTTTATTCTCTCCAAGGTATCATATGTCATTCGTCCTTTTATTGTTCCAGTTCTCGTCCTTGTAGCAAGGTTCATCATTGGGTTTACTTGCTTAATGGGGTTTCTCATCTACAAGTTCCGAACAAGGCACCTGTCCGTGTTCGATGCAATAGAAAGTTTCCTACGCGGAGACAACCAACTTATGCCAATTAGGTACTCTTATTCAGACATAAAGAAGATGACTAGAGGCTTTCGAGAAAAACTAGGCAAGGGAGGTTACGGTTCTGTTTACAAAGGAAAGCTTAGAAGTGGTCACGATGTGGCTGTAAAGATACTTGAAAATCACAGAGCAAATGGACAAGATTTCATGAACGAGATTGCCACCATTGGAAGGATCCATCATGTTAATATTGTCAAACTAGTCGGATATTGTGCAGAAAGATCCAAGCGTGCTCTTGTATATGATTTAATGCCTAATGGTTCTCTGGACAAGCACATATATAGTCGAGACGGAATGAACTCCCTGGATTGGCAGACAAAATATGAGATTGCAATTGGAGTAGCTAGGGGAATTGAGTATTTGCACAGAGGCTGTGACATACAAATCCTACATTTCGACATCAAGCCTCACAATATACTTCTCGATGATAAATTTATTCCCAAAATCTCTGATTTCGGACTAGCCAAATTTTACTCTACTGCGAAAAAGACAGTGACCCTGACTGCAGCAAGAGGAACCATAGGCTATGTTGCTCCTGAACTCATCAACAGAGGTTTCGGTAGAGTATCTTACAAAGCTGATGTCTACAGTTTCGGGATGTTGCTGATCGAAATGCTTTGCTTAAAGAAAGACATGAGGGGAAACGATGAAGAATCTAGCCAATATTTCCCAGATTGGATATATGATTGCTTTGATCATTGTAGGGACGCTGAGATTGGAGAAGCAGATGAGGAAAACAATCAAGATGATTGTACGAGGAAAGTTGCACATAAGATGACGATAGTGGCATTGTGGTGCATACAGATGAGCCCTGACGATCGCCCTTCAATGAATAAAGTGTTGGAAATGCTGGAAGGTGAAGTTGAACAAGTTGTGTTGGATGATGATCAAAGTTTGGCTATATCTTTTGTCGATTCTGTGTCTTTGCTCTGCCATGAGACCGCTCCCTGCTTCGAGATTACTGTTCAACATTCATAAATTTTGCAGAGTGTGCACGAGTATTATGTTCAAGAAGCGTGTTAATGCATTTTTTTTTTTCGTTTGTTGATTATGCACTAACAAGTGCATAAACTTTTTGGTTGGGTCTTTGTTCTATTAAAACATTTCCCTCTTCTTGCGAATATTATGATATTGTTGTGGAAAGTAATAATGAAATACTATTAGTGTTCTCTGATGTTGTTTAAACCTCTTATAAATGAATAATATCTTATTATTATTTTAAATACATACATTTGGCTAAAAACTAAAAAAGAAAACATTGAAAACTAATTACATTGAAAAGTGTAAACAAATATACTTGGTTTTCGTTGTATGACGGATTTGAAATATCAGATACCAAATGAAGAGGTAATACAAGTACCAACAGGCCAAAACAGCACTACTTCTACAGAAGTTCATATCAATTTCTACAGAAGGTTTATGAACACTTTATTCGGAAGTGACTAGTGGAGAGATCACATGTCCAGCACAACTTTAAACATTATAATGAGACAAGAGCGTAAACATGTTCTTCAAACAATATATTTACATTCAGAGTTCCAGTAAATTATACATCATCAAACATACTGGTTCAATAAATCCCAGACGGAATATATTCATATAAAACTGAATAGAGCTTCAGACATGCCTTGTACTATTAAGTTTCTCTAAACACCACTACCGAATATAACACAGCATTCACCATTAGATCATCAGTACATAAAACACTATTAACCGAATACAACACAGCATTCGTTAGATTTTCGTACAGTTATACATATATAACAGTAATCGAGAAGAGATGGCCACACGATTACTATGAGTAAAATGCAGTTTTAGTCCCACAGGTCACGGAACTTCACCGTTTTAGTCCCAATAGTGTTCATTTTAGTCCCGTTTATAATTTTTTCTGTCATTTTGGTCCCGCCGTTACAGAAACCGTTAACTCTACAAGCAATTTTGATTCCAGACTTTACAAATTCAATTTAATTTTAACATATTTTTTAAGAATTTGTGAAAAAAGAAAAAAATAAGATTATTGCAACAAAAAAAGTAAAAATTTATTTCTTCACTCCATTTCTCTTCGATATCTGAACTGATCTGTTTATAATCGAAAATCTTGTCCAGTCCGTACTGATATATTCATACCGTACCTTACCAAAATTCAGTACAGACACAAAGACTCAAATTTTAAAATAATCCACTTTCGGTATTAACATGAATAGTTTTAAATATTCATTTGATTTGTACATACCCTGAATAGGGTGAAGTATTTAAAAAAATAGTATACCGCACTTAACATACCAAAAAATACTGAATTTTTCAAAAAAATGTAGTACAGTATGATACCGTACCAAAAATTTTGGTACGATAATATTTAGAGAATTATGGTTTGACGGTATATATCAAAACATTTTTGGTATAAGTCGGGATCGTCGATATACCAATATGATTGGTATTTATGTAAGGACCGACATTTCGATAAGAATCGATATATATCAAAAAATTGATATGGTAAAACATACCAAATTTTCGGTACGGTATGTGGTATACTTTTTTGGTATACCAAAAATTTGGTACGATATTGATATGTAAAAATGCATATCAAGATTTTCAATATGGTATTGTACGATCAGTAAAGTACCATATACCACCCCTAACCATGAACACCCTACAATTAACAATAAAATTATCCGGTTAATAACCTGAAGTGAGAAGTGATGTCAGAATAAATCTACGTCTTATGGGGTTGCACTAAATTAATTAAAAATCTTCATAATTCAATTATAAATAAATAAAAAATAAATTTTTAATGAATTTTTTCAATTATATATTTATATAGTTTAATTGATGTTTTAAAAATATCTTTTTGATTTTGTTAAGCTTTAGTGTTTTTATTGCTGAAGATTTTTCTTAAAACTTATTTTTACTTATTTAATATTTTTAATATAAGGAGTTTTTGTTTCAATTTTCTTTTAAATTTATTTAATTTACTTAATATTTTTTCAAATTTTATTTAGGTTTAAATCATTTTAATCAAATTTACTTAATACTTTTTTAGTTTTTTTTCTCAAATTTATATTATTTTTTTGAATTTTTTAATTTTAATTTATATTTCAAAATAAATTAATTTTTTATTTGACCAAAATCGTGAGATCCATGACTTGTGGGACCAAAACCGTGAGATCTCATGAGTTGTGGGACCAAAATTGTATTTTTCTCCTCTAAATTTGGGTCTAACGGTAGAAAATTAATATTCCGTCCAATCTTAACGGTCATTTGTGAAATTGGGACTAAAACAGCATGGAATTTTGCTAATGGGACTAAGATAAAGTTGTGTTTTAAAAAGCAGATCAGACCGACCGGTCCAACCGCTACTCGGACACCCCCCGGTTCACTTTTGCACGTTAGACCGGATATTAAAGCAGTTGAAAAGCGCTCAAAAGCGGTAAAAATTGGGTCGGACCGGTCACTCGGTGGACCAGTTGAACCGGCGCTTCGACAAATTTTTGGTTAATCTACACAGAATAATGGATTAAATTAACTAAATTGATTATATATAATATTTATATCAAATATAATTTAATAGTAAAATATAATATTTTAGTAAAGTTTATTCATAAAATATATAATTTTATAAGAAAAAATATATACATAAATATTTATAATTAAATATTATGTATTTATGACGTCATACCGGCTCAACCGCTTTAAAAATGGTCAGACCCGGTCGAACCCGGTCCGACAAAAAAATACTAAGGTGGGTCAACTTCCGCTTCCGCTTTTAAAACATAGGGATAAAGAGTATTGGGACCAAAAGAGCTAGATCCCTTGACCTATGGGACCAAAATTGCATTTAACTACTATTACTATTATAAAACAGTAATCAGAACGAGTATCATATGGTCTCTTAGTATCTAGATTAGTTAAGAACTCAAAGTATACAGCAATAAAGTTTATATGGAGAACACATTTCATAATGTCATCCATGATGATCATCTTGGCAATGTTCATAAAGTTTCTGAAGTGACTGAGATATTCAGGGCAGAATATTAAATATACTTTGGTGTTCCCTTGTGAACTATATAGTGATAATGTAAAGTTGCTGCATAGTGATAAATGAAAAGTGATTAAACTTATTTGTTACTACATTGAGTTCCAATTTTCAGGTAATCTGGAGTTAGAATTTTGCATCCATATTACAAAAAATAAAAATAAAAAGACCAAATCTCATGTAAAAATAATATTAATCTGCACGTAATTTCTACAAATTTATAATGACAGTAGAGAATACAAGAGGAGAATTTCTCTCGTCCACCCATACAAATTTATAATCCACATTTCAATTTGAGAGAAGAGTTAACACTATGCCAAAAACAGGTTAAGACAACAGGGAAAAGACAACGGGTATTGGTTCTACCCGTTGTCTTAAGTCAAAATCATGTTGTTTTATATGGGCCCGTTGAGTTAAATTCAAAAATGCACTGAAAGACAACGGGTTTAATCCCCCGTTGTCTTTTCCCGTTGTGGTAGCTTTTTTTTAATTTTTTTTAATGAATTAACAGGGGTATAAATACTATCAACAGTTAGAAAAAAAATCACATCTCTTCTTCTCTACTCAACTGTGTCGTGCCCTAGCCTAAAGACCTCCACCCGCGCGCCACAGTAAAAATGTTCGGCCACAGTTCGTCTTGCCCTAGCCAGACCTCCACCCGCGCGCCACCATAAACGTCCGGCTACCAATTGTCGTGCCCTAGCCATAGAACCTTCACCCAGGGCCACCGAATCGTACGAAAATCCCCTTATCTAGAAATTGTGCCAAGCCACCGTGAAACGCCTGTGTCTACACCATCCTCTACCACCGCGAATCATCTCCGTCTTCTACCGCCGCGAATCGTCTCCCTCCTTTGCAGTCATGGTCGCCTAATCATCTCCGTCCTCTGCTGTATGTGAATAGGCTGTGTCGTCCACTCCATTCTCCTCTGGTTATTGAACTATGCCCTAATTTCTTTATTAGTGCCTTACTCTTAAGTTATGTCCCCTACAGTATGTTCAATGACTCTGCGAACCCAACTCTTATAACTTCTAATTGGTTTCAAACAATGCATTCTATTTGCACTGTATTTTCCAGTCGGATTGCAATGAGAATGGATGCACCCTTTATTCGATTGGCACTTGTGCAAATATTTATGCCATTTGATATGAATTGTGTCGCATAGTGTTTTTTCATTCACCCTGTATGCATCTAATTCAGGGCTTTTCTGTCCTGAATAGCCTGAACTCATTAGTATGCCTGAAAAAACATATCTCTCTCTGATCACTGCCTCTGGATGTTAGTTTGAGTTTAATTCCCAAATCATTTTTTTAGGTATAATAACTGGAAACAAATTATTAGAAGAGCATTAGAAAATGTATTTTCCTCCCCCTATTTGATTTAGCAAATTTAGTAGCAAATTCTGATTAAGTTTTCTGATTAATAGTTTTGTGCAGAAGATGTTTTTTTTTTTTTTTAGTAGAATTGAATAGAGTTGAGCTGCAGAGATTGATAGGTTGAGGAATGAAACTTGTAAAATGTTGTGTGGCTTTTGGTGGATTTAGGAATGGCTGGGGACGTAATGAAAATGTGGGGAGAATTGGGAATTCAAATGGACCAAAACCCTATTTCAGTAATTTTGTTATTTTTTAAGTTTTATCATTGCTCTCTAGACTGGAATTTCACATACAGAACGCTCATTTTAAATGCACTAGAGTTTGTGCTAGGTCTTGTATTATTAGTTTGATTCTTGGGGCCACGGCAGTTAGGTGCTTTCTAACTAGTATAAACTAACACTAAGTGTTCCAATATTTAGACATTTATGGTGGGTGCAAAAGGAAGATTTTTTCAAACAATACTGTTGACAAGACATTTCACTGTGTAGATTGCAAAATCTATATGGTTGCAACAAAAATATTTTCCATATCATCCAAATTTGCATCAGAGCTCGACGTTGCTCCAGCGTTCAAGACAGGAAGCACCGATCATCTTCTCCAATAGGTAAAAACAGGTCTATTGACAGCTGAAATTTTCCGGCGAGACGAAATTGTACTATTGAGCTTGTGAATGTACTATTGAACTAGTTAATGTACTTTAGTTGTTACTGTTTACTAATTTGAGAATTTTTTGGACGTCCTCTTTTCCGGCTAGTCACATCTATATTGATGTCTGTACTTTTCCGGCAAGTGACGTCTATATTGATGTCTGTACTATAGCAATTATTATTGTACTGCAGTGTTTCTTATTGTACTATAGCAATTATCATTGTACCACAGTATTTCTTATTGTACTACATATTCTTGTGTTGGTAGAGCCCGGATAAAATTTTCGGGTGATTAGATAGATGGATCTAAAAAACTGGGCAAAGAAAATAATGAAATCAACCCCATCAAAACAAATTTCAGTAAACACGACATCCCTCAAGGATCCGGACACATATGTCATCACTTAAAAAAAAAAAACCTTACAAGCTATTTCCCACCAGTTTGCTCCTGCCACAATTACATCAGATGTTCTTTTCCATCCATAAGAATCTCAATACCAATATGGGTTTCCGATGTAATTGTTTGACCCAGCGGCTTGAATTCCCAGTGATGAAATCATAGATTTGGCTCGGAACCGGCTATGGGCAAAATGATGTCGTGGAGGAGGATGAAGAACACGACCAGGTGAATGACTCGGATAAAATCAGCCAAACCCGAACTCCTGTTCGGGCCCTCTTATTTCTGGCCTTTGTTTGAACCGGAGCGACGAAAAAGGGCTATTCCTGGCAATTTTTTGGTGACAGAATAGTCGGAAAAAACTACTCCGTCGTCTCATCGGTCCCGATCCGCTCCGTTGTTTCCTCGGTTCAGATCCGCCACTCCGTCGACTCATCGGTCCAGATCCGCCACTCCGTCGCGTTTGTCCTTGTTACTGGTGGCCCAACGCATGTAACGACCGCTGCGTCTGCCGCGGTTGTTCGCTCCGCCCCATCCGTCTTCCTCTCACCGCCGTGCATATTTGGTATATTTACTAGAGAGAGAGTGGAATATGAGAGAGATACAGATGAGGAGATTTTTTAAACTCCAGAGAGAGAGAGAGATGGGTAGCGTATGAGAGAGAGAGGAGATATTAGAGAAGATTTGGGTAAGATCTGCATTAATTAGGTAGATTTGGTCCTGTTAAAGACAATGGCAATTAGATGTAATTTATGGGAAGTTTAAGGGCATTGGTAGATTGTTTTACACGCAGTGGAAATGAGGAGAGTTTAAGGCACCAACTCTATATTAGTATGTAAAAGTGGGTACAGGCCCACAATTTTCCCTTGATTCTTCAGCAAACAGTTTCCGTCATGGTCGTGCATATCAACAACACTTTATTTTATGCCTACAATTCAATGCTGATAATCTGATAAAGTAACTGCACATGTTTTTTTTTTTGCTTCTGATTGTCTTGCACCATAGGTTAAAGATTCGGGTTCTCTTTTGCTTTCCTTATAATTTTATAGTTTAAAATTGCTTTCCTTATCTCAATATAATTTTATAGTTAGCCATATCCATTTTTTGTTTGTTGATGAGCTCAAAGAACCTTCGTATAGGTCACTGTTTCTGGTTGCAGTACTTTGACAAATGACTTTTGACGATTATATAGATGTGTAAAGATCACGTTTTACGTTTTTAGGGATTAAACCTTTCTTTTAGCATTTGTATCTCTTGATGCTGTGAGCCATTTGAATTTTGACTTCGCGTTGGGTTTTCTTGTGCTTGTGAGTCTCACTTTGAAATATTTGATTTTTAGGCTCATATGGTATTGGAGCGAAAGTGATATCTTGCTATGTGAATTTACATTATCTCTGTGTTTGACAAGAATTAACTTTATGCTCTTTTTGTTTCAGCAATTCAAGGAATCCTTAACTATGTATGTGTGTGTGCAAGTATATATGTATTGCTAGAGTTTGTTACCTCTGTAGGCGTTGTATACATGTGGTGTGAAAACTGGAATTTTCATTTAGTGCTTTTGCCAAAGTGTGTTCTCTTTTGATGTGTCTTTTTGCTAATTTGCGATGGACCACAAATATCTGTGTTCGGAAAAACCATCAGTGACTGAGGTGAAGACTATATCAACTGAGTTGGGGAAAAGATTTCATGAATAAAGAGTACACAGTGCATGTGGTGGTCGTGGGTGGGAGGGGCAGGGGGCAGGGGTGGATGTATATCATATAACTGCGCCTCAACACAACTTATTTGTAGATTTGTGAATGTGTAGAAGCATTGTTGACATATATTCAAGGAACCTTTCAACACTTAGGATTAAAATGGATATCATATTTGCAGGAAAATGATTAAGTATTTAATTAGCCTAAAAATTCTTTGTAAATATAAATTCCAGAAAATGAAAAAGAAAAGCCAAGCCTAGTCATTGGAGCACCTCTACAGTTTATGAACAAAAGTCATATTTCTTTGATGAATATCTAGTATAGATTTTATCTTTAACATGATTTTATTCTCTGCAACTAAACTAGCAGTAAGCAACACAAACAATATAATCAAAACTCTATCAAATTTGCTTAGGAGAGTGATTTGAGACACAACATAATAACAGCTATTCAGTTTTTACATTTAATCTACATGCACACAGGATGTTAGGGCAGAAATAACACCATCACTAGGTCTCAACAGTACCTGCTCATAAATATATCCAAAATAATAGCAGCAACAAAACATGTTCTTCGTAAGCAGATAAATTACTTCACAAACAAAAACTTAGGAATAAATGATACACCTGAAAAAGAGTTCCAGGTATTACAATAGTTGAATTAGGATGCGAGACTAGTTATATTATGAAATGATTGCCCCACTTGGCATTAATACCACTCTTTAAACATTGTGTTCAGCCAACATAGTTAGCCTTTCCAGAGCCACCTCATACTATTAAGAGAAAAATTACCACAGCATGAGAGATTATCATCAAACATGTCTCATCATACCAGTTTCAACTTTCAAACAATTGGAATGAATAAATAGACAACTAAGAATAGCAGGTTAAATTGTGAATGGTTGCTGCAAGGAAATACTATATTTATTGAGTAGAAACTCAGATTAAACTAATAACTTTTTACTTGTTCGAGAAGCGCAATGGCTTAGCAGACAGGGAGAATTAGAGTGAGAAATTCATGTTCCAGAATGATAATAATGCAAAATAATCTATAGACAATCAAATACGGCTCGGTGTTTTTAATATACTACTCCAAAAGAAATATAGCAAAATAAGATTAATTTACACATAGTAATCCTTCATTCTCTCCCCTCTTTGTTTGCCTTCTTACTGCTCTTCCATTGCATCACTTGTTTTATGCCTTTGCATATACTTGTCTGAAATAATTAAGTCCATAAACAAACTCTCCAGCAAGCTCCATGCCTCTTGCCTTAGAGACAGCAACAATAGCAGCCCTACCAATCTTTTTTGCTGCCCCATTTATGATCACCTCAACATTAAACACCCATAACTAATAATTAATTTTTGGATTATCAAGAAATAAGATTAATTTGTGGATTTGGGGTAAAACTTAATATTGCTCTGAGGGGGCTGCATACTGCAATAAACACTACAATATTTGTAAGCTTTGTAGTTTGTGGGATTGAATTTGCAGCTCAAAGCTGCCATGGCCGCTGCTAATGCTATAGTAATTTAATTTTGTGCTTATGCTTCACTTTTCTCGCTTTCCCAAGATAAAGAAGGTGTGTTTGGAAGGAAATGTGGGCACAATGAGAGAGAAATTATGTCGCTATTTCAATCGTGTATATATATATATATATAGACATGATTGAGTTGGCTGTGATGTAAACTGTTAAAAAATGAGTAATTTTAAGTTTGAACATTTTTTAATTGGTACAAAAAATTTATATAATAGAAAAAAAATGGAATATTTTTATATAGTGTACTAATGTAAAGTAATGATCAGTTGCCCTTCGAAATTTCTTTTCTCTCTTTTCTTTAAAAAAAAAAATAGAATGAGAGAGAGGGAGAGAAGGGGAGGGTGGGGTGCGGGCTTTTGAATATAGTGGTACCATAATCTACATGGGGTATTTTAGAAGTGGGCCCTGGTTGTTTGGTACCATAAATTTTTTAAAACTTCATGGTTGAAAGGGTAATACTCTTTAAATTTTTAAAATTTTGTGATGGGAAGCTTAATACTCTATCAATACCTAATACTAAAATGAACTTTTAGTGACAATTTTTTTATTCTTGGAATGATTCTATTTTAAAATTTGTGCTTACTGGATGCTTATGGGGTTACACCATTAGTTTAATTATAGATCATCAAGCTTTCACCATCAATTAATGAATGTGTTTATGATGCTTTTCATCAAATTTTGTCATATGCAGGTTCAATTCTTGCTGCAAGAGCTTTTGAGGATACTATATATTTGAGTTGAAGGTGCTTCTGATTACAACGAAGTGTGAACCTAGCTAAGTAAGCCTTGTTTTTTTTTTTCTAAATTAATTTCTGCACAGTTTCATGTAAATCAATTCAACTGGTTTTGATTTGCATTTGTTTTTTTTTAACGGTAATAGTTGTTTCATTAAAAATATTAATTACTTTACTATAAAGTATTAGTTGGAATTTAGGAGCATGGTTAATGGGCTAGCTAGTACGATCATCCATAATTAGTTATGTGCTTAGGGTTATGTCCCTAATTGACTATGCTTTCAGGTTGTGTGCCTATTTGTTTTTTGTGTTGTGGGTTATGCCCTTAATTTATTTTACGGGCTGTGTCCCTAATTATTTATGTGCTTAGGGTTGTGTCTCTAATTGACTATGCTTTCAGGTTGTGTGCCTATTTGTTTTTGGTGCTTTGGGCAGTGCCCTTAATATTTTTTACGGGCTGTGTGCCTTTGTATTTTGTGGGTTGTGTCCCTAATTATTTGAGTCTTTACATTATGAGCATTACCATCAAGTCAATATATGTATACTCTATCTATTATCGTAATTTAGTCTTTCATAAGAAATAATATTAATATCTAATTTGTTGGGCCTTAATATTAATATCTAATTTAGTCTCTCATTAATCTATTGTTATAGGGCCTTAATAATCTTTAATGCTGGTGTCGCAAGTATGAGAACAAAGAAAAATAATCCATGGAATATAATCAAGGTATGTAAAATTATATGTATTTCGTATTCTCATAATTATGATCAAAATGTGTTTAACGAGTTTTTTTACTAACCTAGACACCTAAGCAGCCCGACGGGGAGCAATGTGGTTACTTTGTGCTGCGTTACATGAAAGATATAATTGAGTTTGATGGAGTTGTGGAAGCTGATTCGATGCAATTAGTGGTAAGAATAGTTTATGTTGATGATATTATTATGTTTTGGTCTTTAGAATTTGTCTGATTATTGAGTTATGTGGTATATGTTTATATACTTCACAAGTGCTTTCTATGAAGCAGCTGATAGTTTTAGATTTTTGTATGATTGGTCTTACAAGAGAACATTTAAAAATCTGTTCAATCTATGATTCTGCATTCTCTTGTCTGCTTAGCTATAGAAAGATATATCTTAGACATTTATTAAAAGCTTTACTCATTTTATTTTTTGTATAATAACAGTTTCCACAGAAGAACTACTCTAGAAAAGAAATTGATGATGTGAGGGAGGAATGTGCTCTCTGTGTTTCTGAATACATGGACAACTAATTTACTAGAAGTGGTCAGAAGTCGAAGTTGATCGATTGCTTTTTTATTATTTTGAACATGTTGAAGTTGGAAGATTTGAAGTTGAAGTTGGAAGATTAGCAACATGTTATTAAAATTGGAAGATTTGTCGATTGTGGTTCGAAAACTATGTATGAATTAATGTGGTTTTTGAATTGTGGAGATATTTTATGATGATTACATTTCTATTGGTTCTTAATTTATGGAATGAAAAATATTTATATATAATATTAATAAGCTACGACAACAGAAGTAAAAAAAGAGTAAAATATAGTTTTGACAACGGAATATATTTAAGACAACGGGTATACACCGTTGTAAATATTTAAGACAACGGGAATAAAAAGTAAAAATTACGGACAAAATGCGTTGTCGTAGGTATTTACCACAACTGTTTTAAAACTCTATAACAACGGTTATACACCGTTGTCGTAAATACTTAAGACAACGGGTATAACAAGTAAACATTACGGACAAAACGAGTTGTCGTAGGTATTTACCACAACGGTTTTAAAAATCTATAACAACGGTTAAGACAACGGGTATAAAAGGTAAACACAATGGTAGTTATCAGTTGTCATATGCTTAAGACAACGGTTAATAAACAGTAAAGACAACGGGTATTCACCGTTGTCATAAATACTTAAGACAACGGTGAGAAGCCCGTTGTCAAAAGTCTGGACCTACCACAATGAGTCGATCCACAACGGTGGAAAAACACTTACGACAACGGGGAATAATTTTAGAGAGTACATACATGTTTAGAGAGTACACACATGTTTATCTTATGATTTGAAGTATAATAATTTTAGAGAGTACATACATGTTTATCTTATGATGATCTTTAGCTAAGCTTATTGGAAGAAGGTTCAATGGTTCATGCTCACAATTTTACCAGTATAGGGTTTCATTGCATATAACATACCGATCACGTACATCGTGCCGACTGGCTGAGTCGGGTGGCGCTGATGGAGGGGCTGCGGCTAACACATCAACGTGATGAAAGAAAGATGGGGTGGTGGAATTGGTGTTTCAACAATGTATATAACATTCTTGGCGTAAATAATACAAGCATATATAGGAGATATACAGAAGAATATTGTAATATGCTTGTTTGCCCAAAATAATTTCAAACCGAACACCTTATCCAATGGGATTTGCAAAGAAACATAAAATCTTGTTAAATTTGAAAAGCTAAAAAAATGAAATAAATTTAGATATTATTTTAATTTTGAAGTTAGAAAGCCAAATATCAATTTAAAGTTAAAATCGATATAAAAGATCAACAATTAACTACAATAAAAACAAGTTTTGAAAAAAAAAATCATGTCTTTTGAGATCGATCCTAATGTTTCAAATAGAAAGAAGACTTCTTCTATCCTATATCGCAATCAAAGAATAATAATTCATTTTATACATTTTCTTTTTTTTCATCAATTACAGGCAAATTAATTTATTTAAATATGATAATTTTGAACTGTGTGGCCAAAATAGGGTAGAAAGTAGGAGTTGTTTATCAAAATGAAGAGCCTCAAGATTATAGTCAAACGGAAATGGTCTCAATTGCTCTCCAAAGCTGACAATTTTGGCCCGGGTTGATGGGCCGGCCCTGGCCTATCCCATATTTTGGCTGGAATGTGCCCAGTTTTTATAGGGCAGATTGAAAATTTTGTTGGGCCGGCCGTGAATATGACTTACCCCGGTGGAGTGGCCTGTGTCAATTCGATTGCCATTTTTATAGTGAGAGAACTGACAATTCAAGTCCAGTCCGTCCTACCCGATATTTAGACTAGATTGGGTTCAATTTTAATTTACAGGCCCAATTGAAAAGTTGACTGGTCCAACCAGTGAATGTGATTTGGCCTGATGGACTAGGCTGGATCGACCTATTTGCCAGCTCTATCTCCCAGGAAGTGACTAGGCCTACAACCATGACACACATTCACGGCCCATAGTGGAGGCACACAGAATAAAATTATATTTATGCACTGTGTTTATTATTTTGGTATGAAGATAAACTTTCATAATAAAGTTAATCTTCACCATGAAGTGCACGTAATCTCCCACCAAAATTGTCTATTTAATCTCCATGTTGAGATTAGAAGCTCATTTAACCCTTTCCTTTTTTTCTTATTTATTGAAAAACATAATTATCATCTCATCTAAAAATAATCACATATTCACATGGCTTAATAAAACACTCAAAAGCACGTAAAATACTCATATTTAGATCTTATATGTTGTCTTATTTTACCAAATATTTAAAGATGTTTATATATTCTTAAACAATATAACTGTGTTTTAAAAAAGCTTATAAACTCAGTAAAAAATAGGCTCTTAATTAAACATGTCTGTCATAAAGTGAGCATAAACCAACAAGCCCATAAAAAGCTATAATAAATACAATGTGATTTGTAAGTTGCTCATGAACAATTTCTATGGAAGCCTAATGAACATCATAACGGAACAAGGGAAAATTCTTGCTCCTCTAAGTAAACATGCTCGTCTTCAAACAAGATAATAACATTCAGAGTTCCACCAAAGTATGCAGCATCAGTCATACTAGTACTAGTTTAATAGATCCCAGACAAAAATATAAATATAGAAACAGATATGCATTCTACTTTGTAGTTTGCACATGACTTAAAACAAGAGTTATATGGAGTAGTATTTAAAGTAGTAATGTAATATTTTGTTAGTTTTTTAGTTTATGACCGAGTATTATTAGATGAGGACCAAAGTTGGAGTACATATTCAACTGATTCTGCATCATTGCCCTGTCATGAAAGTTACAGCTAGACAATAATGTAAAAGGAAAAAAAAAAAGAATTTACGTGGTTCGAAATAAGAATGGATCCTTGCCCTGTCATGAAAGTTACACCAAGAACACACTCAACAGAAATAAGAATGGAAATCAACTAGAACAAGTAATTTACGTGGTTCGATCAAATTGATCTACGTCCACGGATGGGGTTGCTCACTTCACTAATAGATGAATAATGTTTACAGATTACAAAGCTCTGAGTATCACTCAATATGTGTATATTTCTACTCTGTGTAATTCACTGGATTGAAATACGTATATATAGATCTAGACTTTAACCGCCTCTAAGCTATTAACCAATCAACGAATTCGTATGGTTATAACCGCCCAGAATAACTGTTCCGACGTCCAATAGAATTACTCCTGCCTGATGTGGGCAAAAGCTGAGCATCCAAAGACCTTCAAGTTGTTGTAATCCGAGATCCTTCCATACCACACCTCATCCGGTGTCCTGAACTCAATAGCTGAGGATGGTGACTTGTTAATGAGATAACAAGTTGTACTGACTGCCTCCCCCCAAAATACCTTGGATAGCTTTGCATCTGACAACATACTCCTGACCTTTTCCAGAATTGTTCTATTCATCCTCTCAGCAAGGCCATTCTGCTGAGGATTAGCAGGAACTGTCCTATGTCTAGTGATCCCCCTTTCTTTGCAGAGTTTGTTAAACTCCTCTGATACATACTCCAATCCATTATCAGTCCTGAGATGCTTAATGGATCTTCCTCTTTTATTTTCCTGTTCACTGACTCAATCCCTGAACTTTGCTAGGGCCTCACTCTTCTACTTCAGTATGAACACCCATACTTTCCTGCTGAAGTCATCAATGATTGTCATGAAGTATCACCCACCTCCATAAGTCTCCACCTTAGCTGGTCCCCAGATGTCAGAATGAACATAATCCAGAGGTGCATCAGTAGTTTTCTTACCCTTTGGAAATGGAATTTTCTTGGATTTTCCTAGGACACAATGGTCACAAAAATCCATCTTCAGTACCTTTCCATCTCCAAATGCCTTCTGCTTAGAAAGTTCTTGGAGCCCCCTTTCTCCAATATGGCCTAACCTTTTGTGCCATATCATTGCTTCAGTGCTGTCCATAACATTGTTTGCTGACTCAGTAGAAGTGCTCCCAATCAGGATATACAACCCATTGACTTTCTTGTCTTTCATGTATACCTTCTTGTCTTTGGTTATCAGGATGTAACCATCCTCAGTGTTGAACTCATAACCCAGTTGATTCAGGGAACCCAGGGAGATCAAATTTCTCTTCAGTTCTGGCACCAGACTCACATTTGAGAGTATCCTCTCTACTCCATCATGCAGCTTCATCCTGACAGAACCACTCCCCTTCACCTTGCATGTTTGATTGTTGCCCAACACAACTGAGCCTCCATCAAACCTCCCCAACTCCCTGAATAATGACTCATTCGGGCACATATGGAATGAACATCCTGAATCTAGTACCCATTCATCATTCAGTTTCAAGTTAGTAACCGTCAACACCTCAGCACTATCATACACACCTTCAGCAGCAACAGTTATATCAGCCTTTGTTCTTCCCCTTGATTCTTATTTCTATCAGGGCAATTCTTCTTGAGATGACCAGTTTTGTGACAAGCAAAACATTTCCTCCTCTCAACAAAATCACCTGATTTTGACCCCTTTGTGTTCTTCTTCTTCTTATTCTGAAACTCTTTCTTGCCCTTCTTAAACCTGACATTCAAGCCTTCAGCCTGAACTGAATTTTTCTTATCAGCTTGTAGCTGAAGAGATTTTGTTTTCAGCGCACTCAGAATATCATCAAAGGACAATTGATCCTGCCTTCCAAATAGTAAAGTATCCTTGAAATTCTCAAAGGATTTAGGCAAAGAATTCAGGAGCATCAAAGCCTTATCATCATCATCAATTTTCACTCACAGGTTCTCAAGATCATCAGCGGCCTTGTTGAATTCCTCAACTTGTTCAATCAACTCCTTCTCCTCATTCATCCTGAATGAAATCAGTTTCTGCTTCATGAACAACTTGTTGGTGACAGATTTAGTCTGATACACCTTCTCCAATTTACTCCAAACACCAATGGCAGTCTTCTCCTTGCACACCTCCCTCAGAGGCTTATCCCCCAAACACAAGTTGATTGTGCTATGTGTCTTTTCCAATATTTCTTGTTTCTTGTTTGGATTTTTTACGAAGTAGAGGGCCATTGATCCTCAGGCTTCAGAGCATTCGCCAACCCGTGATGAGTCAAGAGAGCCTTCATCTTGATCTTCCACAAACAAAAATCATTTGCTCCAGTGAATTTCTCAAAATCCAGCTTGGTAGATGCCATGATTGATGATTATCCCGTCGATTCTTCCTTCCCTTTTCCACAGACGGCGCCAATTGTTGTGAATATTGATCCGGAACGAATCGATCTCAATAAGACTTCAAGTAATCAGAACAATTGGTGAAGAATTCCCAAGAACACACTCAACAGAAATAAGAATGGAAATCAACTAGAACAAGCAATTTACGTGGTTCGATCAAATTGATCTACGTCCACGGATGGGGTTGCTCACTTCACTAATAGATGAATAATGTTTACAGATTACAAAGCTCTGAGTATCACTCAATATGTGTATATTTCTACTCTGTGTAATTCACTAGATTGAAATACGTATATATAGACCTATCCTTTAACCGTCTCTAAGCTATTAACCAATCAACGAATTCGTATGGTTATAACCGCCCAGAATAATTGTTCCGGCGTCCAATAGGATTACTCCACCAGCTGTCCAAAATAACCGATTTTATCACTCAGCTCATAAGCTTCAGTTTGAGTGGCTCAGGGAATTGGTCATTTTCAACTCAGGATGATCTCTCAGGATAGTGCCTTCAGGTTACTGAGTCTTCAGTACAAGTGCCTTCACTGATCTGAACACTCAGGATGAGATTCAGGATCAGCACACTTAGACTCAGGATGAAACCTTCACTCAGGCTCAGGATAACACCTCAGGGATTTTCCTCCGGATCCAAAACCTTAGGATCAGGATTCCTGACTTGTCTTCAGTATTCAAACTCAGCTTATCTTTACTCTTAACGATGTTGTGATAATGTAAAGTTGCTGCATAGTGATAAATGAAAAGTGATTAAACTTATTTTTTACTACATTGAGTTCCAATTTTCAGGTAATCTGGAGTTAGAATTTTGCATCCATATTAAAAAAAAAAAACCAAATCTCATGTAAAAATAATATTAATCTGCACGTAATTTCTACAAATTTATAATGACAATAGAGAATACAAGACGAGAATTTCTCTCGCCCACACATACAAATTTATAATCCACATTTCAATTTGAAAGAAGAGTTGAAAACACACAAAAAACAGAGAAAGGAGTATAATAATTTTAGAGAGTACATACATGTTTATCTATGATCTTTAGCTAAGCTTATTAGAATTAAGGTCCAATGGTTCATGCTCACAATTCTACCAGTATAGGCTTTCATTGCATATAACATACTGATCACGTACATCGTGCCGGACTGGCTTAGGAGGGTGGCGCTGATGGAGGGGCTGCGGCTGAGACATCAACGAGATGAAAGAAAGATGGGGTGGTGGAATTGGTGTTTCAACAATGTATATAACATTCTTGGCGTAAATAATACAAGCATATATAGGAGATATATATACCAGAAGAATATTGTAATATGCTTGTTTGCCCAAAATAATTTCAAACCAAACACCTTATCCAATGGGATTTGCAAAGAAACATAAAATCTTGTTAAATTTGATAAGCTAAAAAAATGAAATAAATTTAGATATTATTTTAATTTTGAAGTTAGAAAGCCAAATATCAATTTAAAGTTAAAATCGATATTAAAGATCAACAATTGACTACAATAAAAACAAGTTTTGAAAAAAAAAAAATCATGTCTTTTGAGCTCGATCCTAATGTTTCAAATAGAAAGAAGACTTCTTCTATCCTATATCGCAATCAAAGCATAATAATCTATTTTATACATTTTCTTTTTTTTCATCAATTACAGGCAAATTAATTTATTTAAATATGATAATTTTGAACTGTGTGACCAAAATAGGGTTGAAAGTAGGAGTTGTTTATCAAAATGAAGAGCCTCAAGATTATAGGCAAACGGAAATGGTCTAAGTTACTCTCCAAGTAGAGCTGACAATTTCTGCCCGGGTTGATGGGCCGGCCCCGGCCTATCCCATATTTTGGCTGGAATGTGCCCAATTTTTATAGGCCCGATTGAAAAATTTATCGGGCCGGCCCGTGAATTTGACTTACCCCGGTGGAGTGGCCCGTGTCAATCCGAATGCCATTTTTATAGTGATAGAACTGACAATTCAAGTCCAACCCGATATTTAGATTAGGTTGGGCTCAATTTTTACATGACTAATTAAAAAAATTGACCGGCCCGACCAATGAATATGATTTGGTCCGATGGACTAGGCCGGACCGGCCTATTTGCCAGCTCTATCTCCCAGGAAGTGACTAGGCCTACAACCATGACACACATTCACGGCCCATAGTGGAGACACATAGAATAAAATTGTATTTATGCACTGTGTTTATTATTTTGGTATGAAGATAAACTTTCCTAATAAAGTTAATATTCACCATGAAGTGCACTTAATCTCCCACCAAAATTATCTATTTAATCTTCATGTTGAGATTAGGAGCTCATTTAACCCTTTCTCTCTTTTCCTATTTATTGAAAAACAGAATTATCATCTCATCGAATAATAATCACATATTCACATGGCTCAATAAAACAACTCAAAAGCACGTAAAATACTCATATTTAGATCTTATATGTTGTCTTATTTTACCAAATATTTAAAGATGCTTATATATTCTTAAACAATATAATTGTGTTTTAAAAAAATTTATAAACTCAATAAAAAATAGGCTCTTAATTAAACATATTTGTCATAAAGTAAACATAAACCAACCAACCCATAAAAAGCTATAATAAATACAATGCGATTTGTAAGTTGCTCATTAACAATTTCTATGGAAGGCTAATGAACATCATAATGGAACAAGGGAAAATTCTTGCTCCTCTAACTAAACATGCTCATCTTCAAACAAGATAATAACATTCAGAGATCCACCAAAGTATGCAGCATCAGTCATACTATTGCTGGTTTAATAGATTCCAGACAAAAAATATAAATACAGAAACAGATATGCATTCTACTTTGTTGTTTGCACATGACTTAAAACAAGAATTATATATTAATATTTAAAGTAGTAATGTAATATTTTGTTAGTTTTTTACTTTATTACCGAGTATTATTAGATGAGGACCAAAGTTGGAGTACATATTCAACTGATTCTGCATCCTTGCCCTGTCATGAAAGTTATAGCTAGACAATAATGTAAAAAAAAAAAAAAATTGCAAGTACAATTTTAATTCGTAAAAGTCAAGGCTAAAATCGAAATAGGAATAATTTGCACGATTAAAAATCTAATAAGTTATCATTGATCCCAAAATTACGACTTGATACTATTGTAAAATCCATTCATTTGGGTTTAAGAATATATTAAGGACCCGTTTGGTTGGGAGTAATAAGAGTGGGAAACGGGAATAAATGAGAATGAATTCTCATTATTAGTGTTTGTTATTATTTATTATATATGAATGAGATCATAAAAATAGGTTAAATAAAAGGATAAGCACTAACCTCATAATAATTACTCCCTTAATGATACTCATTATTTCTATCTTAAATTCATACCAAACATCTCCTAAGACTGTGCTTGGGTTTGATGATTAAAAAATTATGTTTAAAATTGAGGATGACATAAATCTGAAATTAATTCAATACTCAGATACAAAATTAGATCCATTCATCACAGCCACAAAATTATTTTCCTTTATCTTCATTTATTTTGCCAAAGACTTTGGGTCATGAATCATCATGCAAGTCTCCTCTGGTACTTTTGCTTTAGGAGAAGACTTGGCCAACGTAGAAAATGCTTCCAAATTTCCTTTTAAATTCTGATGAAGCTAATTCCACAAGGGATACATACATACAATCATGAAGATCACTAAAAATATCCTCCTCACATGTTCATCATCTCTCTTCATTTTTCTCCTAATTTCCCTTCTTCAAACATCTCTTGCAACGAATTCTCATATCTGTAGCCCTTCAGCCTGCGGAGATATTCGCAATATTAGCTTCCCTTTCCGACTCAAAAACGATTCCAAACACTGCGGGTATGCCGACTATGAATTGGCATGCGAAAACAATGTCACCTTACTATATCTCAACTCTCAGCAGCAGAAATACAAAGTGAAAGCAATCAATTACGACAACTTCACCATCAGGCTGGTTGATATTTCCATAATCAGTACCAACATTTGTTCCTTTCCCAAATCCTCTGCTTACAGAATCAACTTCAGAGGTGTTTATCCTTATAGCAGCTACGACCTTCGCCGGGGGGAATATTACTAGCCAGAGACAGCAGTGCCTGTTAATTTCATGAGCTGCCCACATCCGTTGAACTACTCTTCCTACTTAACGGATACTAATGATTGTGCCAACAGAGACCCCTTGGTTCTCCATGCCTCAAATTCTTCTACGAAGAGCAGGGCTACTTATATAATGGCCGGCCACATGAATGCCTCAGATGTGAGAGACATGTGCAGAGTAGACATGATAGTGATGACATCTTGGAAATTCAAGGATTTGAAGATGAAGAATGTTTCGATTTCAGAAATCCAGGCCTCTCTGCTCTATGGATTTGAACTCTCTTGGCTCAGGTATCCCTGTGGAAAATGCAAAGATGCATCATATTGTTATCTTGAAGAAGACCATGCACCCATTTGTAGAGATGGCTTGCCTTTTATCCCGATTGTAGTGATCGTCATGGCAGGTGCGCTCCTAATTTATATTTAACAAATCATGCATGATTTTTTGATAAACGAAATGCTTGCAAGTTAATTATATCACAATTATAACTACGTCACTGCAGTTGTGGTATTTGTTGGGGTAAGCATTCCAGCAAAGATCATCCTTGGATTCACCTGCTTTTTCGGACTCTCATATTGGTCTCAATGGAATTGGTCTTTCAACCGGCATGAATGTGAGAATTTTTACTCTCTTTGTCTCATTTTCTGTCTATAAGTCAAGTCTGTTAATTAACACTCAACTCCAGCATATTTCTCTTTTATATTTCCTCTTACTTTATCTGGTGTACTTGCAGATCATGTGTTGAATCTCGCGTCTATCTCGTTATATACAGGTGCGCTCTTAATGTATGTTGCATGCAATGAATTATCCATCCGTGATCCATATATATAATAAAAAAATATAGATTAGTGTATCTATAAAATATTTCACTTTTATATTTCCTCTTATTAACTCTGAATTCCAGCATATTTCTCTTTTATATTTCATCTTATTTTATCTGGTGTATTTACAGTTAGATGGACTCTCATACGTCATGGGATATTAACAGGTGCGCTCTTTTTTATGTCGCATGAAATAAAATTATCCGTCTATGATCCATTTATCAAAACATGAGGAAATAGATAATTTTAAATTTTAAAAAAAAACCAATATTCATACATTTGATTTTATCCTTACCAAGGTATCATATGTCATTCGTCCTTATGTTGTTCCAGGCCTCGTCCTTGTAGCAAGGTTCATCATTGGGTTTACTTGCTTAATGGGGTTTCTCATCTACAAGTTCCGAACAAGGCACCTGTCCGTGTTCGACACTATCGAAAGCTTCCTACGCAGTGACAACCAACTTATGCCAATAAGGTACTCTTATTCGGACATAAAGAAGATGACTAGAGGTTTTCGAGAAAAACTAGGCAAGGGAGGTTATGGTTCTGTTTACAAAGGAAATCTTAGAAGTGGTCACCATGTGGCTGTAAAGATACTTGAAAATCACATAGCAAATGGGCAAGATTTCATGAACGAGATTGCAACCATAGGAAGGATCCATCATGTTAATATTGTCAAACTAGTCGGATATTGTGCAGAAAGATCCAAGCGTGCTCTTGTATATGATTTAATGCCTAATGGTTCTCTGGACAAGCACATATATAGTCGAGACAGAGTGAACTCCCTAGATTGGCAGACAAAGTATGAGATTGCGATTGGAGTAGCTCGGGGGATTGAGTATTTGCACAGAGGTTGTGACATACAAATCCTACATTTCGACATCAAGCCTCACAACATACTTCTCGATGATAAATTTATTCCAAAAATATCAGATTTCGGGCTAGCCAAATTTTACTCTACGGAGAAAAAAACAGTTACCTTGACTGCAGCAAGAGGAACCATAGGATATGTTGCTCCTGAACTCATCAACAGAGGTTTCGGCAGAGTATCTTACAAAGTTGATGTCTACAGTTTCGGGATGTTGCTGATCGAAATGCTTTGCTTAAAGAAAGATATGAGAGGAAACGATGTAGAATCTAGCCAATATTTCCCGGATTGGATATATGATTGCTTTGATCATGGTAGGGACATTGAGATTGGAGAAACAGATGAAGAAAACAATCAAGATGACTGTACGAGGAAAATTGCACGTAAGATGACGATAGTGGCATTGTGTTGCATACAGATGAGCCCTGACGATCGCCCTTCAATGAATAAAGTGTTGGAAATGCTGGAAGGTGAAGTTGAACGCCTGCAAATTCCTCAGCGTCCCACTCAATCACAACAAGTTGTGTTGGATGATGATCAAAGTTTGGCTACATCTTCTGCCGATTCTGTATCTTTGCTATGCCATGAGGCCTCTCCCTGCTTCGAGATTACTGTTCAATATTCATAAATTTTGCAGAGAGTGCACAAGTATTATGTTCAAGAAACGTGTTAATGCATGTTTTTTTTTTATGTTTGTTGATTATGCACTAACATGTGCATAAACTTTTTGGTTGGGTTTTTGTTCTGATAAAACATTTCCCTCTTCGTGCGAATGTTATGATATTGTTGTGGAAAGTAATAGTGAAATACTATATGTTCTCCGATGTTGCTTAAAAAACTTTTAAATGAATAATATCTCATTATTGTAAAGGTCTTTAAATGCACTTTGTGTATGATATACCCACTCAACAGTTAAACATATTTACAATAAAATTTTTGACCTAATTACATTGAAAAATATTGTTAATTGATTATACTATAAATTTTACTTTAAAAATTCCTATATATATGCAGAGGAGGTTGTGAAAGTTTAATTTTGAAATCTCTGACGTCGTAATGTGTGTGCAAGATAGAACTATTCAAATCTTAAAATTTTGAAGGTTGTATATATAAGTATTTCTCGAGTATTCAGTTCATGCTGCGATCATGTTCCATGTTTAAATTGGCACCTACAATTACTATAGAAGCCATACATGAAACAATACTAGTATTAAATTTTAAAATATGTTATATAGCAATATTGTTCAAATAGTGAGTCTTGTGTGCATTTAGGTGCACCATATACACCCAAAATTTAATTTAATTTTGACCATGATTGCTCCCACAATCCCGTGGAAATTGAGATCAAGATGAACAGTATTCCAGCCATGGTGGCGATGGCTGTTGAATTGTGGACTTTTTGACCACCCTTTTTGCATGTGATTTAATGCAATATGTCGGAGGGTATTATGTGATATTGTGAGGTCCGTTTACAAATTTAAAAATTGTATATGAAAAATACTGTGAACGGACCTCACAATATCACCAGGGGCGATATACAGTTGAGTGTAGTGGCCTAGGAATTAGGATGAATATGTCAAGTATAAATGATGTGATGGAAAAAGTGAAAAAGTACAAGTGATGTGATGGAGAAAAGTTAAAAAGTAATGAAAATAGTGTAAAAAGTATTGAAAATAATAATTAAAAAGTGAATAGTAGTTTCCAAAAAAGGTAAAAAACAATGAGCAACATATAATGGGACGGACGAAAATGGCAACATGAGCAACTTATAGTGGGACGGGGGGGGAGTATATAATTGTATACGAATATATGCTTTAAATATTGTGAAAAATTGTATACGAATATATGTTTTATATATAATTTTTAAATTCGTAAACGGACCTCACAATATCACATAATATCTTTCGACATATTGCATTAAACCACGTGTAAAAAAAGTGGTCCAATTTTTATGGACGGAGAGAGTATTTATTAATTGTGTTTATTATTTTGGTGTGAAGATAAACTTTCATAATAAAGTTAATCTTCACTTCATAGTTAATTTTCACCAATGAAGTGCCACCAAAATTGTCAAATTAATCTCCATGTTGAGATTAGGAGCTCATTTAACCATTTCTTTTTTTACCTATTTATTAAAAAATAGAATTATCATCTCTTCAAAAAATAATCGCATACTCACATAGCTCAATAAAACAACTCAAAAACACATAAAAAAACTTATATTTAAATCTTATATGTTGTTTTATTTTCCAAATATTTAAAAATGCTTATATACTCTTAAACAATATAAATATTTTAAAAAACTTATAAGCTCTTAATTAAACATACATGTATAAAGTAAGCATAAATCAACCGTCTCATAGAAAAACTATAATAAATACAAATGATAATATACAAAAATACCATTTTCTATTTTGTCTTTCTCCCACAAAATTTTCAAATTTACCCAAATTAAAGGAGAAATATCTAATATACCCTTCCATTTATTTTTATCCCTCCATCCAACCCCTCTCCTTTCACCCCTGATCAAATTCTTAAATTAATCATTTCTTTAATTAACCACAAATTAATATAATTAAAGTAATAATTATCCCTTAGTTAACACAATCTGGCAAGCCGACTGCCGACGTCGTGGTCAACCACCGTTTCTGCTCAACTGCACACCAGTAAGTCTGCAATTTCGCGGGAATCCATGGAAGGAAAGTCCTCTCGCTGCCGGAGTTCATCTCGTCGATGTCGCCTGCCGCCGGAAACGCGCGCCTCCACACAACCATCTGCCCTCTGTCCCTTATCGAAGCTTCGCCGGAATCGCGCTCAGCTTAAGAAAGAAGCAGCCTCCATCGGGAAAAGCAGTCACCGCCGCTCACCATTTGTATCGAAGCTTTGCCGTCGCCAAAGCTCTGCTCCGCCGGATTTAATGGCGGAAGCCAATTTGCTCCAGTTTGCCGTCGAAGCAGCTGCAAACAGCTCACGTGATTTCTTCTACTAAATTTTCTGAAATCTTACGCGATTGCCCTGAATATTTTGAATTTTATCGTGAAATTGGTATTTGCGTTTTCAATTGTTGAACAAATTTTCCAGTTAATGCCGACCAGGCCTTGTGATTAAATGTAGATTTGGGTGAAAGATTTGAGTGGAGGTTTTATGCATCGATCCCAGCCGATTCGCCGTCGTCAAATCCACCGTCTGCAACTCTGCCGGACTGCCGCCGCGCTCAACCATTGCCGGAAATCTGGTGTGGACATAATTTGGGCATAATTGAAAGTTTTGTAAAAAGAGGAAAAAAAGAAAATATTCATATAAAAAGAACAAAAATGAAATCTTCCTAAATATAATGTGATTTGTAAGTTGTTCCTAACAATTTCTATGGAAGGCTAATGAACATAATAATGGACGGAAAATTCTTGCTCCTCTAATTAAACATGCATGCTCATCTTCAAACAAGATAATAACATTCAGAGTTCCACCAAAGTATGCGGGGCATCAGTCATACTAGTACTGCTTTAATAAATTTCAGACAAAAATATAAATATAAAAACATATATGCATTCTACTTTGTTGTTTGCACATAACTTAAAATAATAATAATTTATTAGCATTTAAAGTGAGAAAGTAATATTTTATCATTGTAAGAATTGTTACTCTCTTTGTCTCATTTTCTGTCTATAATCAAGTCTGTTAATTAACTTTCAACTCCAGCATATTTCTCTTTTATATTTCCTCTGGTGTACTTGCAGCTGTCTCGCGTATGAATGGTTACATACAGGTACGCTATTAATGTATGTTGCATGCAATGAATTATCCATCCTGATCCATATATATAACAAAAAAGTATAGATGAGGAAACAGATCATTTCAAGAAAGATATACATTTGATTTTATTCTCTCCAAGGTATCATATGTCATTCGTCCTTTTATTGTTCCAGTTCTCGTCCTTGTAGCAAGGTTCATCATTGGGTGTACTTGCTTAATGGGGTTTCTCATCTACAAGTTCCGAACAAGGCACCTGTCCGTGTTCGACGCAATAGAAAGTTTCCTACGCGGAGACAACCAACTTATGCCAATAAGGTACTCTTATTCAGACATAAAGAAGATGACTAGAGGCTTTCGAGGAAAACTAGGCAAGGGAGGTTACAGTTCTGTTTACAAAGGAAAACTTAGAAGTGGTCACGATGTGGCTGTAAAGATACTTGAAAATCAAAGAGCAAATGGACAAGATTTCATGAACGAGATTGCAACCATAGGATCCATCATGTTAATATTGTCAAACTAGTCGGATATTGTGCAGAAGGATCCAAGCGTGCTCTTGTATATGATTTAATGCCTAATGGAGTAGCTCGGGGAATTGAGTATTTGCACAGAGGCTGTGACATACAAATCCTACATTACGACATCAAGCCTCACAATATACTTCTCGATGATAAATTCATACCCAAAATCTCAGATTTCGGACTAGCCAAATTTTACTCTACGGAGAAAAAGACAGTGACCCTGACTGCAGCAAGAGGAACCATAGGCTATGTTGCTCCTGACCTCATCAACAGAGGCTTCGGCAGAGTATCTTACAAAACTGATGTCTACAGTTTCGGGATGTTGCTGATCGAAATGCTTTGCTTAAAGAAAGATATGAGGGGAAACGATGAAGAGTCTAGCCAATATTTCCCGGATTGGATATATGATTGCATTGGACATTGAGATTGGAGAAGCAGATGAGGAAAACAATCAAGATGATTGTACCAGGAAAGTTGCACGTAAGATGACGATAGTGGCATTGTGGTGCATACAGATGAGCCCCGAAGATCGCCCTTCAATGAATAAAGTGTTGGAAATGCCTGCAAATTCCTCAGCGTCCCACTCAATCACAACAAGTTGTGTTGTATGATGATCAAAGTTTGGCTACATCTTCTGCCGATTCTGTATCTTTGCTCTGCCATGAGACCACTCCCTGCTTCGAGATTACTGTTCAATATTCATAAGTTTTGCAGACAGTGCACCAGTATTATGTTCAAGAAACGTGTTAATGCATGTTTTTTTTATGTTTGTTGATTATGCACTAACATGTGCATAAACTTTTTGGTTGGGTTTTTGTTCTGATAAAACATTTCCCTCTTCGTGCGAATGTTATGATATTGTTGTGGAAAGTAATAGTGAAATACTATAGTGTTCTCCGATGTTGTATAAGAATTTTTTTTTTTTAAATCAATGTTTTGGCGATGGAGATTTGGTTTAATTTTATTACATATATCTCGTAATTGCATTGCATGGATTGAACTTAACGGTGGACATGATTATATTACATATATCTCGTGATTATATCCGTCTGCGAAAATGATTGAATTCTTAATGGTGGACATCTAGTAAGCCATGAGAGAACTGAAGAGGTATACCATCTGAAGTTTTTACATCACTTTTAAATGATAATCGAAACAGAAAAGTAAATGAAGCAAACGAAGAAAACAAAATCGAAGTTATAATCTGCAATAGTATTGGAGATATCTCTATCGTCATGCAACAAGTAAACATGCATGCAAAAATATCTTTACATTCATTTAGCAGTTGAGTATGGCTTAATTGGAAACACTGAAATTACTTGACATGATGCTTACATGGATTCCTCCGTTAAAACTTCAGGTGAATAAAGTTCTGCTGGAATTGATCAAGGCATCGGAGAGTTCGATGAGTCCATACGATTGGACGAATTTGTCCATCAAAAGCAGTGGTGAGTGGTACTCTGCTCTTATTTGATATTAGCTACTCCCTTCGTCCACAAAACTTTCTCCAGTTATTTTTTTCGTTTATCTACAAAAATTTCTCCCCATCCTTATTTGAAAACAATCTATTATAACAAATAAAAGTTTGAGCTCTACAATACCCCCATTTTTTCTTTTATTTTATCTATTATTTTAATATAATATTATTTTTCATTAAATCTCGTGTCGCTTCTCTAGGGGAAAATAATTTTGTGGACGAGGGAGTATTATTAATTTCTAAAATCGAAGTCTGACTAATCGTGGTGTTGTTTTCAGGGAGTAAAGCTACTCGGATATCTGTTTGGAGAGCTATCAGTTCATCTTTCATTATTGAAAGTGTAGAGAAGATGCATATTTTCCTAACATTCTTTTTTGGCTTATTTATGTTAGCCCTTGAACACATACGAAGAGGCGTGAGGAGGCTCAAGCCCGTCAAAGTAGGACCTGCTCTAATATAAGCTAGCATCAATCGAGGTTCCAAATTCTACTTTTATTGCTCTACTCTCTATAATAATCTTCAAAAGCCTTAGCTGCTCACAATGTTCGACTTTTAAGCATCACTTTTTTCCTGTATGTGCAGGGATTTCATTCTCTTTGCTATCACCTAACAGGCTGCCTATCTTGGTGCCAATGAGTTTATAGAGTAGAATAATCCAGCTCTAACTTCAACTGCCTTAAGACGATTCTATCGCACTTCACTGGAACCTCAGTCCTGAATTGGAACGAGGAAGAAATGCTGCAGAAAGCTAAACCTGCTAGCTCCAGCTCTATTTTGAATGAAAATGAAGTGCATTTTTTGAAGAAATTTTGTGAAATTATTTAAGATAAATATACTTTGTAGAGATAATGTAAAGTTGCTGCATAATGATAAATGAAAAGTGATAAAACTTATTTGTTACTCCATTGAGTTCCAATTATCAGGTAGTCTAGATTTAGAATTTTGCATCCATATTACCAAAAAGAAATGGCCAAATCTCATATGGATGCACTCGTCATGTTACAATTATATTAATCTGCAAGTAATTACTACAGAATCAATATAATGATGGGAGAGAATACAAGACAAGAATTTCTCACACATACACATGTATGAATTGATGTTAATGATTGAAGTACTTTGGTGCAAAGATGCACATTTCAATTTCAGATAAGAGTTGAAAACACACAAAAACAGAGAAAGGAGTATAATAAATTTAGAGAGCACATACATGTTTATCTTATGATGATGATGTTCAATGGTTCATGCTCACAATTCTACCAGTATAGGCTTTCATTGCATATAACATTACCAATCACGTACATTGTGCCGACTGGCTGAGGAGGGTGGCGCTGATGGAGGGGCTGCGGCTGAGACATCAACGTGATGAAAGAAAGATGGGGTGGTGGAATTGATCAACAATGTATATAACATTCTTGGCATGAATAATACAAAAACATATATAGGAGATATATGATGAAACTTCAATTGAGGAATTCTAGAAACCCGAGAGTGATTCTCGAATTGCCCTAGCAATCAACAATATGCGCTGTAAAAGAGATTAACTCTGCGAAATAATTCTTAACATATCCCCAAAATAATGGTTTACAACATATATATACACCTAGAGTTATAGGTCAAACTAGTACTAAAAAGGAAACTACTATAATTCTGGAATTAAGAAATTAAGAGCAGAAATTAATAATTCTAATCAATTATGATCCCCTGATTTCGTCATCTTCTTCCTCCTTACATAGACTATATCTTTTCCCTTAGTTGGAATCTCATCATCACCCCCATCCGCAAAAGAAACCTTGTCCTCAAGGTTTAGATTTGGAAATTGATGTCGTAAATTTTCTACATTCTCCCAAGTTGCGTCTTCGACTTTGAAACCTGCCCAATGTAACAATGCTTCTTCCACCCAATTGGTGCCATATTTGGCGGTACGGTAGTCTAACACCTCTTGTGGAGTACACACTGGAATGCCGTCAGCGGTGTATGGAGGAAGTATCGGCTTCACACTGTCGATTGGGCCCACCTTGCGTCTTAACAATGATATCAATCGACCTTTGATATGTCGTGTTGTACCAATACTCGGCCCAAGCCAGATGTTTCTCCCACTCTCTAGGCCTTTGGAATGTGAAACACCTTAGATAATGTTCAAGACATCTATTGACAACCTCCGTTTGACCATCGGTCTGCGGGTGATAGGAACAGCTCATCCGAAGTTGGGTGCCTTGGAGTTTGAATAATTCCCTCCAGAATGTGCTTCGTAAGTGTAGTCGAAATATATGGTTCATGATAGCTTGGAAGGTGACTGGTGCATTACTGAGGCCGAAGGGCATGATTAAGTACTCATAGTACCGCAATGAGTTCGGAAAGCAGTCTTATGAATGTCGTCGGGGTGCATGCGAATTTGATGATACCCCGCTCTCAAATCAAGTTTGGAGAAGTACATCGCTCCATGAAGCTCATCCAACATGTCGTCGACTGTTGGAATGGGAAACCTATCTTTTATGGTGACTGCATTCAACGCTCTATAGTCCGTACAAAATCGTCATGTATCATCCTTCTTTTTTACCAATAGGACTGGTGATGAAAAAGGGCTCGTACTATGGCGGATTAAACCAGATTTCAGCATCTCCTCCACCTGTTTTTCAATCTCATCCTTTTGAAAGTGAGCGTACTGATATGGTGCGACATTCACTGGTTTGTTCTCATCCATAAGGCGTATACGATGGTCAAATTCACGCTGTGGAGGCAGGGTATTTGATGCCTCAGTAACAGCAGCAAACTTGACAAGCAGCTCTTGAATAGCAGCCTCCTTGTTCGAAGCTAGCGGAACAGACATGGGGCTGACACCGGGGGAGGACAGCAGGTTGAATTCTCCTCTATGTGTCCGGTTCCTCCACCTTCTGTTGTGCTCAATGATTTCCATCTCTTCAGGGGTGATATACCCGATCCCTTTCAGCACAAAAAACTGCTCCCCAATCCAAAAGTTAATAGAATAGTCCTTGAAATCCAAGGATAAAGGGCTGATCGACTCTAACCACGGTGTGCCCAATATAATGTCCCATCGCATCCCAACCAAGGCGTGAAGAGTAACCTACTAGTACTAAAAATGAAACTACTATAATTCTGGAATTCAGAAATTAAGAGCAGAAATTAATAATTCTAATCAATTATCATCCCCTGATTTCGTCATCTTCTACCTCCTTACATAGACTATATCTTTTCCCTTAATTGGAATCTCATCAATATACCAGAAGAATATTCTAATGTGCTTGTTTGCCCAAAATAATTTCAACCCAACACCTTATCCAATGGGATTTGCAAAGAAACATTAAATGCTGTTAAATTTGATAAGCTAAAAAAATGAAATAAACTTAGATATTATTTTAATTTTTAAGTTAGAGAGCCAAATAGAAAGAAGTCTTTTTCTATCCTATATCGTTATCAAAGCATAATAAATTTTTTTATACATTTTTTTTTTGCATCAATTACAGGCAAATTAATTTATTTAAATATGATAAGTTTGAACTGTGTGGCCAAAATAGGGTAGAAAGTAGGAGTTGTTTATCAAAATGAAGAGCCTCAAGGATTATAGGCAAACAGAAATGGTCTCAGTTGCTCTCCAAGTAGAGCTGACAATTTCGGCACGGTTTCATGGGCTGGCCCGGTCTATCTGATATTTTGGCTTGATTGTGACCAATTTTTATAGGCTCGATTGAAAAATAGGTCGGGCCGACCCGTGAATGTGACTTACCCTGGTGGAGTGGCCCGCGTCAACCCGATTGCCATTTTTGTAGTGATAGAACTGACAATTCAAGTCCAGTCCGTCCTACCCAATATTTAGACTAGGTTGGGCTCAGTTTTTACAGGCCCCGTTGAAAAGTTGATCGGTCCGACCAGTGAATATGATTTGGCCCGATGGACTAGGCTGGACCGATCTATTTGCGAGCTTTATCTCCCAGAAAGTGACTATACCATGACACACATTCACGGCCCATAGTGGAGGCACACAGAATAAAATTGTATCTATGCACTGTGTTTATTATTTTGGTATGAAGATAAACTTCATAATAAAGTTAATCTTCACCAATGAAGTGCACGTAATCTCCCACCAAAATTGTCTCTTTAATCTCCATGTTGAGATTAGAAGCTCATTTAACCCTTTTCCTTTTTTCTCATTTATGGAAAAACTGAATTATCATCTCATCTAAAAATAATCACATATTCACATGGCTCAATAAAGCAACTCAAAAGCACGTAAAATACTCATATTTATATCTTATATGTTGTCTTATTTTACCAAATATTTAAAGATGTTTATATATTCTTAAACAATATAACTTTTTTTTAGAAAAGCTTATAAACTCAATAAAAAATAGGCTATTAATTAAACATGTCTGTCATAAAGTGAGCATAAACCAACCAGCCCATAAAAATCTATAATAAATACAATGTGATTTGTAAGTTGCTCATGAACAATTTCTATGGAAGGCTAATGAACATCATAATGGAACAAGGGAAAATTCTTGCTCCTCTAAGTAAACATGGTCATTTTCAAACAAGATAATAACATTCAGAGTTTCACCAAAGTATGCAGCATCAGTCATACTAGTACTGGTTTAATAGAATCCCAGACAAAACATATAAATATAGAAACAGATATGCATTCTACTTTGTTTTAAGCTTTGTTGTTTGCACATGACTTAAAACAAGAATTATATATTACTCCCTCCGTTTCTAACCAATTTGCACACTTTTTATTTTGGGTTGTCCCAAATCAATTTGCACACTACTTAAAAGGGAAACATCGATTTGTGTGCACACTCACAAAATTTTCCACACATTTACCCATATACCACTACTTTATTTAAAAAATACATTTTTCTTAAACCACGTGCCATCCCAAGGGTGTAAATACCCCTGGGATGGAGGTAGTAGTATTTAAAGTAGTAATGTAATATTTTGTTAGTTTTTTACTTTATTACCGAGTATTATTAGATGAGGACCAAAGTTGGAGTACATATTCAACTGATTCTGCATCCTTGCCCTGTTATGAAAGTTACAGCTAGACAATAATGTCACCTTACTATATCTCAACTCTCAGCAACAGAAATACAAAGTGAAAGCAATCAATTACCACAACTTCACCATCAATCTGGTTGATGTTTCCATAATCAGTACCAACATTTGTTCCTTTCCCAAATCCTCTGTTTACTCATACAACTTCCCTGATGATTATCCTTATAGCACCCACTACCGCCGGGGGAATTTGACTACCCAGAGACAGCTGTGCCTGTTAATTTCATGAGCTGCCCACATCCGTTGAACTACTCTTCCTACTTAACTGATACTAATGATTGTGCCAACAGAGACCCCTTGGTTCTCCATGCCTCAAATTATTCTTTGAAGAGCAGGACTACTTATATAGTGGCCGGCCACATGAAAGCCTCAGATGTGACAGACATGTGCAGTGTAGACCTGATAGTGTTGACATCTTGGAAATTCAAGGATTTGAAGAAGAAGAATGTTTCGATTTCAGAAATCCACGCCTCTCTGCTCTATGGATTTGAACTCTCTTGGCACATGTATCCCTGTAGAAAATGCAAAGATACATCATATTGTTATCTTGATGGAGACCATGCAACCATTTGTGGAGGTGGCTCGTCTTTTCTCCCGTTTGTTGTGATCGTCATGATAGGTTTGCTCCTAATTTATACTCCATCTGTCCACTAAATCTGCTCATGAGGGAAGGGGTATTTCACAAATGGTGCATGCTTTTTTTTGTAAACGAAATACTCGCAAGTTAATTATATCAGCAATTCTAACACTGTGCAGTTGTGGTATTTGTTGGGGTAAGCATTCCAGCAAAGATCATCCTTGTATTCACCTGCTTTTTCGGACTCCCATATTGGTTTGGATGGGAGTCGTCTTTCAACCTGGATATTCGTAAGAATTATTACTCTCTTTTGTCCAATTTTCTGTCTATAAACCGAGTCTGTTAATTTAGCTCTGAATTCCAGCATCTCTTTTACATTTCCTCTAATTACTTTATCAGGTATACCTGCAGCTGCAAGGATTCTCCGGTATCTTGGGATCCAGACAAAGTATGATATTGCGATTGGTGTAGCTCGGGGAATTGAGTATTTGCACAAAGGCTGTGACATACAAATCTTACATTTCGACATCAAGCCTCACAATATACTTCTCGATGATAAATTTATTCTAAAAATATCAGATTTTGGGCTAGCCAAATTTTACCCTACGGAGAAAAAGACAGTGACCCTGACTGCAGCAAGAGGAACCATAGGCTATGTTGCTCCTGAACTCATCAACAGAGGTTTCGGCAGAGTCTCCTACAAAGCTGATGTCTACAGTTTCGGGATGTTGCTGATCGAGGGGAAACAGTGAAGAATCTAGCCAATATTTCCTGGATTGGATATATGATTGCTTTGATCATGGTAGGGACATTGAGATTGGAAAAAACAGATGAGGAAAACAATCAAGATGATTGTACGAGGAAAATTGCACGTAAGATGACGATAGTGGCATTGTGGTGCATACAGATGAGCCCCGACGATCGCCCTTCAATGAATAAAGTGTTGGAAATGCTGGAAGCTGAAGTTGAACGCCTGCAGATTCCTCAGCGTCCCACTCAATCACAAAAAGTTGTGTTGGATGATGATCAAAGTTTGGCTACATCTTCTGCCGATTCTGTATCTTTGCTCTGCCATGAGGCCGCTCCCTGCTTCGAGATTACTGTTCAACATTTATAAATTTTGCAGAGAGTGCACGAGTATTTTGTTCAAGAAACATGTTTATGCAAGTTTTTTTTTTTTTTTAATGTTTGTTGATTATGCACTAACATGTGCATAAACATTTTGGTTGTGTTTTTGTTCTGATAAAACATTTCCCTCTTCGTGCGAATATTATGATATTGTTGTGGAAAGTAATAGTGAAATACTATAGTGTTCTCCGATGTTGTTTAAACAACTTTTAAATGGATAATATCTTATTATTGTAAAGGTACTTGGTGTATGATATACTCACTCAACTGTTAAGAATATTTACAATAAAACTTTTGACCTAATTACATTGAAAAGTACTGTTAATTGATTACAGTACTAAGGGGGTGTTTGGTATTTTTTTTAAAATGGTAATGGTAATGAGTATCATTAAGGGGGTAATCACTAGTGATTATCCTTTTTTTAACATGTTTTTATGATTTTGTTCATTTACAATAAATAATATCAAATATTAGTAATGAGAATGAATTGTCCTTAATCTTCATTCATTCTCATTCCTCACCCTCATTACCCCAACCAAACGGCCCCTAAAAATTTTATTTAAAAAGCAATACAATTTTTCAGTATAATCAATATCAATTATTAAATAAATATACTGTGTACCAAATGCAAGCTTTTTAATAAATGTACTGTGTACAAATTGCAAGCTTATTATTATTATTATTATGATGATGATGATGATGGGAGAATGTCTGTAATAATTAATTCCTATAGATATGTAGAGGAGGATGTGAAAGTTTAATTTTGATATCTTGACGTTGTAATGTGTGTGCACGATGGAACTATTCAAATCTTAAAATTTTGAAGGTTGTATATATAAGTATTTCTCGAGTATTCAGTTCATGCTGCGATCATGTTCCATGTTTAAATTGCACCTACAATTCCTATAGTAGCCATACATGAAACAATACTATTAAATTTTAAAATATGTTATAGCAATATTGTTCAAAGAGTAAGTCTTGTGTGCAACAGTATTCCAGCCATGGTGGCGATGGCTGTTGAATTGTGGACTTTTGGATGGTGGTATCTGGAAATAGGCGTGGAGGATGATGGAGAAGAGCTTCGATTTCAGTGATCGGCGGCTAAGAAATGGACGAATTCCGGCAATGGTGACGTTTTGTTGCAGACGTGAGTACCAGCGGCTTTGCTTGCTCCGAACCGCTATGTCTTCGATTCCTAATGGCGGCAAGAGAGTAGCGGCGATGAATTCCGGCGATTTGAGCGTTGCTTCAAAATCAGGCTGTAGCTTCTGACTATGGACGATGGCGGCTTCAGACTGGAGCAGCGCATCGAACTTCCGGCGAGACGTAGTTTCACGCCCCATTCGAAATATTCTCCTTTTCCTACTGTAAAACAACACGTCTGGCAGGCCTGGTTTTCAATTCTAGTTACAAAATCTCCAGGAGATGGATCCCCGTTTCTCCATGATGTCATATTCTTCACCTGATAAAAATCCGGAGATTATTATTTGTGAGTTAAATAATATATATATATATTTGAATTGATTGATTAAAATAATTAGCAATGTAAGATAATTTAATTTTGAATGTTTTGATTGTAAAATTAATAATAAAAAAAGGCAAACACTCAAATAGAAATTTCTACGGGTCAAAGATCCGTAGAAATATCCATTTTCGAAAATTCGCGGGTCTAAACCGGGTCGAGCCGAATTTGAGTATTTTTTTCCAAAATTTGCGCATATAGTGATTTTCGCTCCCAGGTATGTTACAGTCGGGGTAAATGCATTTTACTTTAAGACAAAACGTGTGTTACAACCAGATTAAATGTTGTTTTCTACACATATTCATTTATTTTTATAGAAGTAAATATTTTTCATGCAATGTAAAACATGTATATGTTACATTGTATGTGTAACACATATTTATTCTTAATAAAAATACATTTTATCCTATAGTAACATATATATGCTCATATAATAACACAAATTGAGGAACAAATATGTGTTACAATTAGAGTAAATATGTATTACTGTAAATTTATGTTACAATTGGAGTAAATTTGTGTTACTGCAAATGTGTGTTACATCTAGAGTAAATGTGTGTTACAATTAGAGTAAATGTGTGTTACTGCAAATGTATGTTACAATTAGAGTAAATGTGTGTTACTGCAAATGTGTGTTACAATTAGAGTAAATGTGTGTTACTGCAAGATCAAATGTGTGTTACTGTATGCACAAACATTTATTTATCCTTATAAAAATATATATTATATATTATATAACATATATAAGGTATTAAATGATGTATTAAGTACATTAATAATATATTATTAACATAAATCAACAAGAGAATAAAAAATAAATTAAGTAACACATATTTATACTTGCAGAAATACATATTTTCTTTATAGGTACTTGAAAAGTACAAAAAATTAATTTTTTAAGAACTTGTAACACAG